>JACEEU010000695.1:20356543-20576543 GCA_016630915.1 Callionymus lyra | reverse complement strand
GTGTCTGTGTGTTTCTGGTTGTGTGTCTGCGTGTTTCTGGTTATGTGTCTGTGTGTTTCTGGTTGTGTGCGTGTATGTGTGTGTGTGTGTGTTTCTGGTTGAGTGTTGGTGTGTTTATGTGTGTTTGCGTTATTTTCTGTTTGTGTTTATGCGTTTCTGGTTGTGTGTAGGTGTTTTAATGTTGTTTATGTTTGTTTCTGGTTTTGTGTAGTTGTGTTTATGTGTGTTTGTGTTCTTTTCTGATTGTGTGTATGTGTGTTTCTGGTTGTGCGTGTGTTAATTTGTCCAGATTTTAAATCAAAATATGACATTTATTTCTATATATTAACTAGAAATCTGCAACTTTGTAAGAAACTCCCAAAATGTTTACTTCAAACACAACTTTTCTTTTTGTAGTTTTCAGTTGTTTTCACAAATCTGTTAACACAACAATACACAACTAATATCCTACTTGTGACGCCACATGTGTCGACTCACCGTTCGTGTACGGGTTCGTGACCTTCTTGTTCGTCATGACTCGTGCTGTGGCGTTGTTGACCTGTTGGACCAGAACCAGAACCAGAACCAGAACCACACGTCAGACTTTTCTTTTTCTTCAGGAAAATAAAATAAACGAGTAAATTCTCATCATTTTTCATGCAAACAAAAAAAAAAGAACTTTTGCATTTTCATGATAATTTGATGCTTTTTTTCTGATTCAAACAATATTTATTTTAATGTCATAAAACATTAAAACAACATTTGAAGGCATTGATTTTGTGTTTGTGTGTGTGTTTTTATTTGTGTATTGGAGTGTTTATGTGGGTTTGTGTTCTTTGATGGTTGTGTGCATGTGTGTGTATTTGTTTTTCTATGTGTATGTGTGTTTTTTTTTCTGTATGTGTTACTTTGTGTGTTCGTTTCTGTGTGCGCATGAATGTGCTTGTGTGTTTCCATGTTTATGTGTGTGTGTGTTTGTGTGTGTGTGTGTTTCTTTGTGTTTGTGTCTGGGTGTGTATGTGTTTCTTTGTGTTTGTGTCTGGTTGTGTATGTGTTTCTTTGTGTTTGTGTCTGGGTGTGTATGTGTTTGTTTCTGTGTGTGTGTGTGTGTGTCAATGTGTGTGTCCATGTGTGCGTGTGTGTGTCCATGTGTGTGTGTGTGTGTGTGTGTGTGTCAATGTGTGTGTCCATGTGTGCGTGTGTGTGTCCATGTGTGTGTGTGTGTGTGTGTGTGTGTGTGTGTGTGTGTGTGTGTGTGTGTGTGTGTGTGTGTGTGTGTGTGTGTGTGTGTGTGTGTGTGTGTGTGTGCGTGTGTGCATCTACAATAATATAATGTTTTCGTCCAGATCATGCGAGAACGACAACATGGACTCAAATGAAAGTCGAAAACATCAACAACCATCTCAGACTCGGAGGTCGTTCCATGCCACAGGTCACGTGACATGCCGAGCTACATGCAAACATGCTAAGGGTGGAGGAGATGATGGGGTGGTTTCCATGGCGACCGCAGGCAGGAGAAGATGCAGAAGAAGCGAAGAAGAAGAAGAAGAAGAAGAAGCACCTCTATCTTGCGTCCTTCTACGATTGTACCGTTTAGTTTCTCCCGCGCACGATCTGCGTCTGTGCTCGTCTCAAAAGTTACAAACCCGAAGCCCTGCAGCGTCGCAGGAGAGGAGGAGGAGGAGGAGGAGGAGGAGGAGGAGGAGGAGGAGGAGGAGGAGGAACAGGAGGAGCAGGAGGAGGAGGAGCAGGAGGAGGAAGAGGAGGAGGAGGAGGAGGAGGAGAGGAGGAGGAGGAGGAGGAGGAGGAGGAGGAGGAGGAGGAGGAGAGAGGAGGAGGAGGAGGAGGAGGAGGAGGAGGAGGAGGAGGAGGAGGAGGAGGAGGAGGAGGAGGAGGAGGAGGAGGAGGAGGAGGAGGAGGAGGAGGGAGGAGGAGGAGGAGGAGGAGGAGGAGGTGGAGGAGGAGGAGGAGGAGGAGGAGGAGGAGGAGGTGGAGGAGGAGGAGGAGGAGGGAGGAGGAGGAGGAGGAGGAGGAGGAGGAGGAGGTGGAGGAGGAGGAGGAGGAGGAGGAGGAGAGGGAGGAGGAGGAGGAGGAGGAGGAGGAGGAGGAGGAGAGGGAGGAGAGGAGGAGGGGAAGGAGGGGGGGAAGAAGGAGGAGGAGGAAGGAGGGGAGGGAGGAGGAGGAGGGGAGGAGGGAGGAGAGGAGGAGGAGGAGAGGAGGAGGAGGAGGAGGAGGAGGTGGAGGAGGAGGAGGAGGAGGAGGAGGAGGAGGAGGAGAGGAGGGAGGAGGAGGAGGAGGAGGAGGAGGAGGAGGAGGAGGAGAGGAGGGAGGAGGAGAGAAGGGAGGAGGAGGAGGAGGAGGAGAGAAGAGAGAGAAGAGAGTGTGAGGAGCAGGTGAGCAGCGGCAGGAGTCAGTTAGTGAGTTAGTTGAACCACAGAGTTAGGTCTTTCTGAAGGTGGCCAGCAGGGGGAGACACTTTATAAACTTTTCAAAACTTGAGAAAGTTACACGTTTAACAACAAAGTTACAACTTGATGAATATTTAAGATCATTATATTAACATAAGGATTTTAACATCATGTTATGAAACATCAAATACAGTTTTGTGATTACTTAAACTAATGTGTGCGTTGTTGTGTTGTTGGACGCTATTGTATCATCAGTGTGTGTGTGTGTGTTGTTGGACTCTATTGTATCATCAGTGTGTGTGTGTGTGTGTGTTGTTGGACTCTATTGTATCATCAGTGTGTGTGTGTGTTGTTGGACTCTATTGTATCATCAGTGTGTGTGTTGTTGGACTCTATTGTATCATCAGTGTGTGTGTTGTTGGACGCTATTGTATCATCAGTGTGTGTGTGTGTTGTTGGACTCTATTGTATCATCAGTGTGTGTGTTGTTGTGTTGTTGGACTCTATTGTATCATCAGTGTGTGTGTTGTTGGACTCTATTGTATCATCAGTGTGTGTGTGTTGTTGGACTCTATTGTATCATCAGTGTGTGTGTGTGTGTGTTGTTGGACTCTATTGTATCATCAGTGTGTGTGTTGTTGTGATGTGTGACTCTATTGTATCATCAGTGTGTGTGTGTTGTTGTGTTGTGTGACTCTATTGTATCATCTGTGTGTGTGTTGTTGTGATGTGTGACTCTATTGTATCATCAGTGTGTGTGTGTGTTGTTGTGTTGTGTGACTCTATTGTATCATCAATGTGTGTGTGTTGTGTGACTCTATTGTATCATCAGTGTGTGTGTGTTGTTGTGTTGTGTGACTCTATTGTATCATCTGTGTGTGTGTGTTGTTGTGATGTGTGACTCTATTGTATCATCTGTGTGTGTGTGTGTTGTTGTGTTGTGTGACTCTATTGTATCATCTGTGTGTGTGTGTTGTTGTGATGTGTGACTCTATTGTATCATCTGTGTGTGTTTGTTGTTGTGATGTGTGACTCTATTGTATCATCTGTGTGTGTGTGTGTGTGTGTTGTTGTGATGTGTGACTCTATTGTATCATCTGTGTGTGTGTGTGTTTGTACAAAACTCTTGATCTTAAATGATCATAAGCCCCGCCCACTAAAAAAACACTTGTTGACCATAACCACGCCCACTCTGCTGTGATTCGTCAATCATGGAGGTTTGTCACTGCACTTTATCAATCCCCTGGAAGTCTCCACCTCCAATGGACTCGTCATATAAACAAAGCAGGGGCGTGATCACAGCTGGAGGAGGAGTGAAGCCATTATTACGTCATAATGGACTCTCGTAACCTCTCGTTCGCCCAGATTTCAGAGCAACTTTATAAACTTGAAAACATGGTCATGTGACGAGCGACAGATAACCAGTCAATACGGCGCCGGCGCGACTTGATGATGTCACGTAAGGCCGCAAATTAATGTTCACTTAAAGTCCACGTGTACGCCCCCTACAGGCCCCCCCCCACCGGGCCAGGAGCGCCCGGCGTCAGGCGCCTTGTTAGCGGCGAGGCCGGCGTGGAAACGGCGCTCTCGTGTCGCGGCGCCCTCGGGGGGGTTCGTCGGCGGGCGTGAGTAATGTGGACGCCAGCCGGCGGCGGCGGCGGCGGCGGCTCTAAGATGCAAAAGTCCTTCTTCTATAAATACCCGCGGAAGGTGACGCCGGCGGCGCCCGGGGGTCCCGCGGCCGGCAGCGCCCGATAATTGCCGGAGGACGTAACAGGCGTGAGGGATGGCGTGTGATCTCGTACGCATCCGCGGGATCTCGGCATAAATAACGCCGGCCGCGTCCTTGGGGAGCGAGAGATAAAGAAATAAACGCAAGACGAAAAAAAAAGAAAAAAGGAATCGAGGGCAGAATTAATCCTTTGGACACTCGCCCGGCCGAGGCTCGCCCTCCATCTTTCTTTTTATCACGCGCGAATAATTAGCTTACAGGCGCGCGGAGAGCGGCGGCCATCTTTCAAAGCGGACAAACATATTGAATGCAAATTGCCGAAGCTTCGCAGGAAATAGATTGTTTATTAATGGCCCGGTAGGTTCATTATATCGCCGGCGCCGCCGAGAGACAGAGGCATCATGGGTAATGGCTTTGTAGGCCACGAACAATAAACGCTTGTTACGGACGGAGGAGGCGTATTTATCCGGCGCTCCATCTTGTCCGGGCGGAGCCGGGGCCCCCGATCCGAACCCGGTACCGACGGGAATCGATAGTATTCACGGCTCGCCGGGCAGCCGGGGAAGCTGTCGGCGTTATGAATGGACGCCGCGCCGCTCGCCGCACTCTATTAAAGGAACAGCTGGATGAGGCGCAGTCGGCTGTTCACACCTCCACGGGCGCCGCCGTCTATCTTCCTGTTACACTTCATCTTAGGATTCGTATCCTGCCGCGGACGCCGAGAGATCAGCGGCGAGCGACGGCGAGGATCGCGGCGAAGACGCTGAGTTATAATCCTGAGTGTTAACCCGTGAGTCACGATCCACTCGGGGAGTCATACAGTCAGAGTCTTAGTCCTTAGTAAAGTATTTTGTTACTAGGAATGTGTATTATCAAAGATCCTGTATATAAAAAGTACTATGTGTAGTATTGTCCAGTACTTGACTCTGGTGTTGTGATAGTGTAGTAACAAGTATATATGTGTAGTATTGGTCCAGTACTTGACTCTGGTGTTGTGATAGTGTAGTAACAAGTATATATGTGTAGTATTGTGGAGTACTTGACTCTGGTGTTGTGATAGTGTAGTAACAAGTATATATGTGTAGTATTGTCCAGTACTTGACTCTGGTGTTGTGATAGTGTAGTAACAAGTATATATGTGTAGTATTGTCCAGTACTTGACTCTGGTGTTGTGATAGTGTAGTAACAAGTATACATGTGTAGTATTGTCCAGTACTTGACTCTGGTGTTGTGATAGTGTAGTAAAAAGTATATATGTGTAGTATTGTCCAGTACTTGACTCTGGTGTTGTGATAGTGTAGTAACAAGTATATATGTGTAGTATTGTCCAGTACTTGACTCTGGTGTTGTGATAGTGTAGTAACAAGTATATATGTGTAGTATTGTCCAGTACTTGACTCTGGTGTTGTAGTATTTACAGACCACATGACTCTTGAAGAAGTCTTAACTACTTTCATTTCTTTTCAAACCAAAATATGTCCAAACATCAGCTTTAAAAGCTGCTGGACTCACTGTATCCTCTCGTCCTCAGCCATCATTCTCCCTTTAGCTGTGGAGGACGTAATGACTGCTGCCATCTAGTGGCCCGGAAGTTTAATTGCAACACTAAAAAGAACAAACACCGCCAATATATTAATTTTAATTGTAATTATTTGTATTGTTTAATTTTTTAAATCTAATTATTTTATTTATACACAAAAACAATAAAATGACTTGGAGAAAAATACAATATAAATTTAAAACAACAACAAACATTAATGTTTATACAGTTACTATTATTTTTTCGAAACACTGCTGTTAATGTATCGTGAAAATAATATTGCGATATTTATATTTATCGATACAAGGAATACTGTCGTTAAATCGATTTGATTCGTACGTTCTGTCTTTCGTCGCTTCAGTTTTCACGACCGACCAAATATTTGTCGGCATCAAACGCGGTGAAAAGCCGATCCATCGATCAAACGCGAGTGAATTAACGAACTAATGACGATCGTTACTCTGGATTGCGATGACTCGGCGGACGGCGTCTCATCCCGCGAGTGCTTTCGCGTCCGGCGGCTTCGGCGCTCGTCGGATTAAGTGAATCGCGGCGCGGCTCGATAACGGATTGATTGACAGCTCTAATGATTCGCGGCGCCGTTTCCGGAGCTTTCGCTAACAAAAGCCCGTGGAGCGGGCGGGGGAGGGGCGTCCAGACCGAAGCCTCGAGAGCCACCGCCTCCGACTCGGCGCTCCTGGACTCACCTTGGATCCTCGCTCGTTAAAGATGATCTCCACGTCCAGAATCTTCCCGAATTGCTGCCGAAAGAAAAGAGCAAGAATTAGAGGCTTGAACGTTTCCCTGGATCTTCACTTTCACGCCTGTCAATCACAAGAACCCGCCGCGGTGAGTTGATGACATCATCAGTGAGGGACACACGCTAAACCTCGTCAGAGACCACCTTGATGATTTCTACTGAAGTTTTTCGTCGCGTTTACACGTTTTCTGGAACTTTTTCAAGCTTTTTATGAAACTATAAAAAAAATAACAATATATAATAATAATATATAATAATAATAAATAAAAACACGGACAAACGCGATTTATCCGATTTAAACTTCTTAAAGTCGACGTACAGGTGCATTTTCCCGCCAAAAACCGTGCCGCGTTTCATGCTATATCTTAGCTCAGCGTGGAGAAAACCTTTCCAACCATTTTAATTTATACATATTAATAATTTAATTCATACATATTAATATATATTACTGCACTAACTCTCAATATCACCTTCTTAAAGGGACAGTACACCTCGAATTCACAGAAACAAGAGTTAAAATATACGTCTGCAGGTGTGTTTCCTGTCTGTGTCGCATGTTAGCATGTTAGCTCCTGCTACAAACTAGCATAAATACAGACTTGTATCATTATTTTCTGATCAGTTCTTCTCATGTGGAAGCTTCAATACAAGATGGACGTCACAGACGAGCAGTACGAAGTATTTGGATGTTTTTAAAAGTTTATTTTTGGACGAAGATGAGGTTAGCCTGCTACGTTAGCATCAACGTAGGTTTCTGCGTGTAACTCCCGATAGGAACAGATTCACTTTAAGTTATATTTAGAGTAAATAAGTACAAAATAAACGGTCAGAAGGTCTAAGAAGCCTTTTAGCATTTTTGCTTGTTTTATTTGTTAATAACAGTTCATTTATATATTATTTCAAAAGTTACTTTATGTTTTTTTTATTTTACAATTATTTGGTTCAGTTTTTTTTTAGCTGTTGTCGTCATGTTCAGCTGCGTTGTTGTTGTTGTTATAGAGGGAACATTGTGTGTTTCGAAATGTTTATTGTTGGGTTTTTGAACATGTTTTTCTTAAAAGAAAATGTGTGTTTATTAATTTATTTTGTCAGATTATTTGAGTTTGTCTTGTGTTTTTAAAGTTAATGTTTATTGTTTCATTGTGTGTATTTGTGAGCTGTTGTCGTCATGTTCAGCTGTGTTGTCAAAGTGTGTACATTGTGTGTTTCCAATTATTTATTTGGAAACACACATTATTTGGGAACATTGTGTGTTTGGAAATATGTTTTTTGTCTGGCTTTTTGAACATCTTTTTTAAGAAAATGTGTGTTTAATAATTTAATTTTGTGTGTTTTTTCTTTGTTTTGTCAGATTATTTGAGTCTGTTATTGTGTTTGTGTGTGTTTTTAAAGTTAATGTTAACGTTGTCTATATTTATGAGCTCTTGTTGTCATGTTCAGCTGTGTTGTCAAAGTGTGTACATTGTGTGTTTCCAAGGATGTTTTTTGTGTGTTATTAATCTATTGTTGTGTTTGTTATATAATTGTTTTGGAAACTTTTCGTTTTGGTGAAATATTTAATTTTGTATTGTTGTGTTTTTAAAGTTAGTGTTTATTGTTTTGTTGTGTATCGATGAGCTGTTGTTTACACTTTCCTTGTTCCTGTCAACATATTTATGTTTTTTGTTTTGTTAGTCGTCATTGTGTTCGACTTTGATGTTGTTGTGTGTAACCTGTGCGTTTCCAAAGAAGTTTTTGTTGTGCTTTTTCATTTGTTGACCTTTTTTTTTTAACATGTGCGTCATTCATTGATCGTTGTGTTTAATATATATATATATTTTTGTTTTGTTGTTGGTTTGTTGTTGTGTATTGATGAGCTGTTGTCGTCACGTTCATCCGTGTTGTTGTTGTTGTTGTTGTTGTTGTTGTTGTTGTTGTTGTGAAACATCTCTGAGGAAAACTGAATCCGGACACGTCGACGCTAACTTTGCTTCAGACCCGAGAAGTTCTTCTCCACGTGTTCTGGTCTCTCAGAGTTTGTTTGTTCTCACAGTCAACACGAGGGTCCGGGCCCCTGGGATGGTACCGGAAGGAGGGGGGGGGGTCGGTGTTGCTGCCTTTTCCATTGAACGGTTCCGATCGTTAGGAGCCGAGGAATGAAAGCGAACTGTAAGTTCCTCTAATGAGCCGAGTGAGAGCGACTCTTAATTGCCGTCCACGAGCCTGGCATTATTTCACTGCCAGTAATTACCCTGTCAAGAGGCATCGCCTTCCTTCGGCTCCGCGGGGAACAAATGAAGCGTCACGTGGTCGGAGCTGCTGCCGACGGATCGGCGCTGACGGTAGACAGGGGGGCGCTGACGGTAGACAGGGGGGCGCTGAAGGCAGCCAGGGGCGCCTGAAAGTAGACAGGGGGCGCTGACGGCGCCAGGGGCGCTGACGGTAGACAGGGGGCGCTGACGGCAGCCAGGGGGTGCTGACGGTAGACAGGGGGCGCCGACGGCAGCCAGGGGGCGCTGACGGTAGACAGGGGGCGCTGACGGTAGACAGGGGGGCGCTGAAGGCAGCCAGGGGGCGCTGACGGTAGACAGGGGGCGCCTGACGGCAGCCAGGGGCGCCTGACCGGTAGACAGTGGGGCGCTGGACGGTAGACAGGGGGCGCTGACGCGTAGACAGTGGGGCGCTGACGGCAGCCAGGGGCGCCTGACGTAGACAGGGGGCGCTGACGGTAGACAGGGGGCGCTGACGGCAGCCAGGGGGCGCTGACGGCAGACAGGAGGCCTGACGGTAGACAGGGGGCGCTGACGGTAGACAGGGGGCTCTGACGGTAACAGGGGGCGCTACGGTAGACAGGGGGCGCTGAAGGCAGCCAGGGGGCGCTGACGGTAGACAGGGGGCGATGAAGGCAGCCAGGGGGCGCTGACGGTAGACAGGGGGCGCTGACGGCAGCCAGGGGGCGCTGACGGTAGACAGGGGGCGCTGACGGTAGACAGGGGGGCGCTGACGGCAGCCAGGGGGCGCTGACGGTAGACAGGGAGGCGCTGACGGTAGACAGGGGGGCGCTGACGGTAGACAGTGGGGCGCTGACGGCAGCCAGGGGGCTCTGACGGTAGACAGGGGGCGCTGACGGCAGCCAGGGGGCGCTGACGGTAGACAGGGGGCGCTGACGGCAGCCAGGGGGCGCTGACGGCAGACAGGGGCGCTGACGGTAGACAGGGGCGCTGACGGCAGCCAGGGGGCGCTGACGGTAGACAGGGGGCGCTGACGGTAGACAGGGGGGCGCTGACGGTAGACAGGGGGCTCTGACGGTAGACAGGGGGCGCTGACGGTAGACAGGGGGGCGATGAAGGCAGCCAGGGGGGCGCTGACGGTAGACAGGGGGGCGCTGAAGGCAGCCAGGGGGCGCTGACGGTAGACAGGGGGGCGCTGACGGCAGCCAGGGGGCGCTGACGGTAGACAGGGGGGCGCTGACGGTAGACAGGGGGGCGCTGACGGCAGCCAGGGGGGCGCTGACGGTAGACAGGGGGGCGCTGACGGTAGACAGGGGGGCGCTGACGGTAGACAGGGGGGCGCTGAAGGCAGCCAGGGGGCGCTGAAGGCAGCCAGGGGGCGCTGACGGTAGACAAGGGGGCGCTGACGGCAGCCACGGGTCTGTGCGTCGTCAGGCAGTACGAGTCGAGCACAGATCCAGAAGCAAAAACGACACGAGGCTGTTGACGCTACATCCTGGTTGCAGGTCACATGACCACAGGGTGGATCTCACTTCCTGCTCAGAGAGACAGTTGTGTTTTTTAAAATGTGTGCGTTATTGTTTTTTATTTATTTATTTGTTGTGTATTGTTTGTTAAACTATTTCTTGCTTTAAGTTTTTTGCTTTTAATTTGTAATGTTTATTGCTTTGTTGTGTGTATTCATGAGCTGTTGTCATGTTCAGTTGTGTTTTAATAGTGTGTACATTGTGTTTCCCAAATAATATTTTAAAAAAAGTTTATAATTATGTTTATATATGTTTAAATTTTAAAAAATTGTTAAGATGAGGTTGTTGTCATGTTCAGTTGTGTTGTTATTGCGTGAACATTGTGTGTTTACAAGTACGTCTTTTTTCAAATAAATGTTTACTGTTGTGTGTACTTGTACTGACTACACTTTGTCAACATATGTATCGTTCTTGTTGTGTTAGTCGTCGTGTCGTGTGCGTCTGTGATGTTGCTGTGTGTTTTTTGTTGTGTTTTTTAATTTGTTGACGTTTTCTTGTTACATGTGCGTTATTAATTGATGGTTGTGTTTAATATTTATTCACTGTTTTTGTTTATTTGATGTTTTGTGTTGTTGTGTTTTTAAAAGTTAATGTTTCTTGTTTTGTTGTGTGTATTGATGAGCTGTTGTCGTCATGTTCAGCTCTGTTGTTAAAGTGTGTAAATTGTGTGTTTACAAGGACGTCTTTGTGTTTTTTCAAATAAATGTTTACTGTCGTGTGTACTGACTACACTTTGTCAACATATGTATCGTTCTTGTTGTGTTAGTCGTCGTCGTCGTGTGCGTCTGTGATGTTGTTGTGTGTTTCTCAAGATGTTTTTTGTTGTGTTTTTTAATTTGTTGTGCAGTGTCTGGAGGGCGATCGCAGTTCTATAGACGTACACATCTGCTGCATATGGAGTCCTACACGTGCACACACACGCACACACACACACACACACACACACACACACACACACACACACACACACACACACACACACACACAGCAAGGCGTGCAGATGCTAATTGTTTCAAGCAAGCGTAATGGGCTCGTGGCATCGATTAATTAGTTCCAGAGAAGTCGTCCTGGTGGAGTCCCACATGGCGCTGGAGGATCCTCGCGGGTCCCTGCACCCCGTCACCCCCCCGTCCCTCACCCCTCCCTCACCCCTCCCTCACCCCTCCCTCACCCCTCCCTCACCCCACCCTACCCACCCTCACCCCACCCTCACCCCCGGAGACCCCGCCCCCCCGCTGCGGAGAAACAGCTGCATCAGCAGGACGTCCACAAGAAGAGTGGGCGGAGCCAACGTGACGACAGGAACCATCGCAGTGGTCAGGACCCGTCCGTCTATAATCTCCTGTCAATCAAAACCCACATCTGTCCGTCAATCAACCCTCGCGTTGGAATGTCTTCCTCAAGTGTCTCTTCATTCATTCATCCGTCACATCTCTCTATGAATCTCTCGCTCCATCCTTCCCTCCGTCATCCCTCTCTTCTTCTCTCCGGGGGGTGGGGGGGTCAGAGGTCGCGATGGCTCTCAGACGTCGCTGAAGGAGCCACTCACGCCGACAACGAGGGCGCCCTTGAGCAACACTCGTGAGCGGAGGAGGGTCTTCACTGGTCTGGAGATCATGAGCGTCCGCTCCACGTCTCTCACGGATCTCCATGTTTCTGGAGCTTCTTCCTGGACGTCTATGAGACAAACGTCTCCGCGTCTCAGGTTCATTCCGGTTCTCTGAGGTCAAACTGTCAGAACCAGAACCACGTCGTCGGAACCGGAGCCGCCGTCCTTCCCTCTCCTCCGTCCGTCCTCCGGCCTCACTCATGCGGAACGTTAACCGCCGCTCCGGGAAGCCATTAACGGGCGAGAAGGATGAGCGTCGGCGGCGCAGACAAAGGGCCCATTGTGGAGGACGCTGTCATGTGGGCGGAGTCAACCCTCTTCCTCCTCGCCGCGTCGACTCCGGCGCCATCAATCCCCGCCCGGCGCTCCACCAGGAAAACCTCGGCGGGTGATTGAGGGCGACGCCGCCGAGCGCTATCGATCTTCCGCCGGGAACGCACAAAGAACGGCGGCTAATTACCGATTTGGATTCAGGACGACCGGCACCGGAACCCGGGACAATGACCCCGGAACTTTCAAGGGCGACCAGAGCTCGGTAAAGACGGGATTTAGATCGGAAGTTTTTGCAAAGCGTCGATCTTCGGAAACGGCGAAGGTCGAGCGTTATTATTTGCGACTCACCCCGAACATTTGCCGTAGGTCGGGGTCCCGGAAGCGGAAGGGAATGTTGGACACGTGTAACCTCTTGGGCTGTTGCTTCTCCGAGGAGTCCGAGTGCTGGAGCTGGAGCTGCTGCGACGCTTCCGATTGCGTCACGTCGTCTGTCTGTGGGAAAGAAAAACAGACTCTTGTAATCGACCAATCACGGCACAGGAAGTAAAAGGAATCGAGTAAAAAACAACACAAACTTTTAGAAAATCGGAAAAGTAAAGTCTATTTTGGACGTTAAAACCACCTTTTAGTGTTACCTTTACTTTGTTAGGTTAGCTGTTAGCTAAGGTCAGTGTTCCCTTTACTTTGTTAGGTTAGCTGTTAGCTAAGGTCAGTGTTACCTTTACTTTGTTAGGTTAGCTGTTAGCTAAGGTCAGTGTTCCCTTTACTTTGTTAGGTTAGCTGTTAGCTAAGGTCAGTGTTCCCTTTACTTTGTTAGGTTAGCTGTTAGCTAAGGTCAGTGTTACCTTTACTTTGTTAGGTTAGCAGTTAGCTAAGGTCAGTGTTACCTTTACTTTGTTAGTAGGTGTTAGCTAAGGTCAGTGTTCCCTTTACTTTGTTAGGTTAGCAGTTAGCTAAGGTCAGTGTTACCTTTACTTTGTTAGGTTAGCAGTTAGCTAAGGTCAGTGTTACCTTTACTTTGTTAGGTTAGCAGTTAGCTAAGGTCAGTGTTCCCTTACCTTTTTTTTTGTTTTCTCCTCTCCCTCTTTCTTTTTTTCTTTTTTTTTTTTTTTTTTTTTTTTTTTTTTCCTTTTTTGGTTAGCAGTTAGCTAAGGTCAGTGTTACCTTTACTTTGTTAGGTTAGCAGTTAGCTAAGGTCAGTGTTACCTTTACTTTGTTAGGTTAGCTGTTAGCTAAGGTCAGTGTTACCTTTACTTTGTTAGGTTTAAGGTCAGTGTTACAGTGTTACCTTTACTTTGTTAGGTTAGCTGTTAGCTAAGGTCAGTGTTAGCTAAGGTCAGTGTTACCTTTACTTTGTTAGGTTAGCTGTTAGCTAAGGTCAGTGTTCCCTTTACTTTGTTAGGTTAGCTGTTAGCTAAGGTCAGTGTTACCTTTACTTTGTTAGGTTAGCAGTTAGCTAAGGTCAGTGTTACCTTTACACCATTTAGAATTATTTAGTAACGACTTCCAAGAGAATTGAGCGTTTCCACGTGAAGGTCAGTCGTCAGGCGTCCTTTTGGCGCCGAGGTTAACGGCCCGAGTGACCACCATGTTGCCGGGGGCGACCGAAAAAAACAAAACAGATGTCGGGGACGATGGAGGGTGAAGAGCCAGCGGCGCCCCCCTTGGGTCGGTCCGTGTCATCGCTCACGCCGGCCGGCCGGACGCCGACCTTTCGCGTCCGTCAGTACAAACGGCGAGCGCCGAAAACGACCCGCGGGCCTGTTGGTCCGGCACTTTATCACGTGTGGAGGAAGGAGTTTTTAATACAAAAAATGTAACTTAAAGTAAAATGAATTAAAGTTAAATTAAATATATATATATATATATATATATATATTTAATTAAATTAAAGAGATAAACATCAAGAACGTTTCATTAAAATGATGACCTAAGAAAATAGGACCGAGTTCATTAAAACGCTTTAAAAAAAGTATTTTTGGAAGAAAATTATCTGAATAAAATGGAAAATAAACACTTTAAAGATGGCGAAAAATAAAAAAATAAGAGAAACACTTTGAAAGTGATCTAAGGATCTCAAAAGTGTTGAGTTTCAACCAACAAATGAAAAAATAAACGAACAAAAGTCTTTCTAATCTAAATGAAAATAAAAAAAATACACATTAATCTAATCACCAACACTCCCTCAAACAACAGACGAATCTTGTCAATTTCTCGTCGTCTTATCACCGTCGCCCACAAATCCCCCTTTGGAGGTTCAGATGGTTCCGCAGCCAAAACGTCTCCATTTGTTATCGTGGATTATTCACCCGAGAACCTCCAACTGTTTGAGACCCCGATAGATAACAAGCTCCCCCCGGAGGGCGAGAGTTCCTTCTAGAGGGTGTTCCCAGCAGCCCCCGGGGGTCCTGCACGGCGCCACCTTCCTGCTGCGAGAGGAAGTGACGGCGTCCCTGGGGAGGAGCCGAGGCGACGGATTAAAGTCCGTCCCAGCCAGCCGGGGCGAAAGGCTCTGATTTCCCGGTGGGCGACATGACACCCGCGATGCGCCTCAAGCTCCAGCCTCACCCTTCACTCCCCCTCACCCGCCTCACTCCCAGCGGGTGAGGAGATAAAACGGGCGAAGACGAGGGTCACTTAGAAACAAACCCCTCGAGTCAGACTCAAAAAAAAAAAAGAAGAAAGAAACAAAATGCTTGAATCTTTCATTCCGACTCGACAAACGCAGCGTCAGCACTTTTTTTCTGCTCCTGGCTCACCGGGGGGTGAGGGAGGCTCTGGCACCGGCGCTGAAAGTCAGGAAGTGGAGTGCGATAATTAACTGGATGTGGAGTCGCACTTGACGACAAATCAGCCTTCAACTGTCGGAGAGAGTGGATTTTTTTTATGAAGCTTCGGAGAAAATGTGCAGCATTTTCTTTTTTGCCAGATTCAGACTCTTTCTCGAGGGTTACGATGTTTGGAAGGTTAGCTTAGCGGCTTACCTAAAAGGGCGGGAAACGGTGTAAAGGTAACACTGACCTTAGCTAACTGCTAACCTATCAAAGTAAAGGGAACACTGACCTTAGCTAACTGCTAACCTAACAAAGTAAAGGGAACACTGACCTTAGCTAACTGCTAACCTAACAAAGTAAAGGGAACACTGACCTTAGCTAACTGCTAACCTAACAAAGTAAAGGGAACACTGACCTTAGCTAACTGCTAACCAAAGTAAAGGGAACACTGAACTGAGCTAACTCCAAACAAAGTAAAGGGAACACTGACCTTAGCTAACTAAGCTAACCTAACAAAGTAAAGGGAACACTGACCTTAGCTAACTGCTAACCTAACAAAGTAAAGGGAACACTGACCTTAGCTAACTGCTAACCTAACAAAGTAAAGGGAACACTGACCTTAGCTAACTGCTAACCTATCAAAGTAAAGGGAACACTGACCTTAGCTAACTGCTAACCTATCAAAGTAAAGGTAACACTGACCTTAGCTAACTGCTAACCTAACAAAGTAAAGGTAACACTGACCTTAGCTAACTGCTAACCTAACAAAGTAAAGGGAACACTGACCTCAAAGTAAAGGGAACGCTGACCTTAGCTAACTGCTAACCTTACAAAGTAAAGGGAACGCTGACCTTAGCTAACTGCTAACCTAACAAAGTAAAGGGAACACTGACCATGGCTAACTGCTAACCTAACAGAGTAAAGGGAACACTGACCTTAGCTAACTGCTAACCTAACAGAGTAAATAGAACACTGACCTTAGCTAACTGCTAACCTAACAAAGTAAAGGGAACACTGACCTTAGCTAACTGCTAACCTAACAGAGTAAAGGGAACACTGACCTTAGCTAACTCCTAACTTAACAAAGTAAAAGTAACACTGACTTATATCTTAGCATTGTATCTATTCTTTGCGTTCGTCATAAAATAAAAGCAATTTAAGTGCTTGTTTTATTGCGTCACAAAAGCTAACGCTAACGCTTTCTTTTTGTTTGTTAGGCAATTTACGTGATACTTGATAGGAAAATAGGAAAAGTAAAGTCCATTTTGGACGTTCAAACCACTTTTAAAACTTTGATCAAAAGGTTAAAAAGTTAAAGTAACTTTAGTTCAGATGTTGCTAAACTACGGTCAGAATTATTTAGCGACGACTTCAAAGAGAAAGTCAGTCGTCAGGCGTCCTTCGGCGCCGAAGTTAACAGAAAAAAAAGGAGCCGGCGGCGCAACCGCGAGTCGGTCCAGTCGAGCCAGAAGCAAAAATAAATTGATTGCAACACTATTTGAAGTGTCGTAATGTTACTCAAATCAACTCATGGCGGGTTCGCGGTACTGAAGCTATATAGCTAGCATACCTGACACATGTTATATTGCAGTTAAATAGTAAATGCTAAATGTAGCTTTGGCGCTAATTCTATAATAAACAGACAAGACGTGAATGACTAGCATTGATTCAAACATGTTTAAGTGGCTAACAGCGCTAAATTGGTAGCATTAGCAAAAGTAAATGCATTTACAGAATCATAGACTTGTTACAGTCAAACATTATGACCACCTGTGTTTCATGGTTCTTTTGGTTCTTTAAGGGTCTCCAGTTATTCATGCGCCACATCTCTTACGCAAGGTGATCATAATGTTTCATTTTAGCAAAACAACAAAAAGAGTAGTGAAGGTGTTTACTTGCTGACAGCCGGTGGTGAAGAGTGTTTGCAGGTGCGGCGGGACACTGACCGCTGCGGTCGTGGTGGCGGTGATGCTTGCATGCGTGCTGCTGTCGCTGCCGGCGGGCTCGCTGTGCGTTTGCGTCGGCGTGTACAAGGTCATGGCGTGGTCGGGGACCCGGCTCTGGCCACTGTAGTCCTGCGTCTGTAGGGGGTGCGCGGCGGCGAACTCGGCGGGGATGCCGTTCTGTGGCGGGGGCGGGTACTGGGCGGGGGTGTACGGCTGGGCCATGGCGTCCGGGGGGTTGGTGGCCTCTTGGTTACCCTGCGAGGAGACGAGAGGAGAAAGTTGAGGAACACGACTTCACATCAGAGGCGTCTTTGACAGCGGCGCCGGATCAAAACCGGCCTCGCGCCACATTAGCTGCACCCTTGATCAACGCCAACGTACGCAGTTTACCCGTCAGACCGAGTCCCGGCTGCTGTCGGCGGAAATCAGTCGGTGATCGAATGTTGATGAAAGAGTTTGATTCCAACACAGTCGGTGTGACAGCTGCTTCCTCTGAGCCTTAGAAACTCTCAGCTACACTTCGGACTTGAGTCGAGCTGTGTATTCGGGGACTTCCTGTGATACATTCCACTTCCTGTTCAGTTATAGCAACTCAGACTGAAAAGATTCCTGAATATGAGATTCTAAAACCTCATCAGGTGAATCGAACATACTGTCAATGAACTTATGCTTCGTAGATGATTCGCACACACAACTTCCTGTGAGTGCGAGCCACTTCCTGTCCGGTAATAGCGACGGTGACTCCATGAGTCAAACACATTATTGGATAAGGGAAAACTTCAACAAGTGAATCCATTAACTCAACATCATATTTTGAGTCACTCACATCTTTTGAGTCATTAGAATCACGTTTTAACTCATCTGCAACTCTTCCTGTGAGTTGATTCAACTTCCTGTCCAGTTATAGTGACTCGGACCAGTAGGATAATGACTCAATGAGTCAAAAAACGTTTTCAATAAGTACATAAAGTGATTCTTTAGAAAAAAACAGAGTCAAGTTCTTTGCCATCATACAGCTACGTATTCGCAGACACAACTTCCTGTGCGTTCGCTCCACTTCCTGTCCAGTTATAGTGACTCGGACAAGTGGGAAAATGACTCAATGAGTCAAAAAACTTTTTCAACCTCAACTACAACATGTCCATAAAGTGATTCTTTAGAAATAACGAAGTCAAGTTCTTTACTAGCATAAAGCTACGTATTCACAGACCCAACTTCCTGTGAGCGCGCTCCACTTCCTGTCCAGCAGCTCTATCACGTGCGAGTGGGATAGTGACTCATATAGTCAAAAAACGTATTCAATCTCAACAATATAACATGTTCATAAAGTGATTCTTTAGAAATAGCGAAATCAAGTTCTTTGCTAGCATACAGCTACGTATTCGAAGACCCAACTTCCTGTGAGTGCGCTCCACTTCCTGTCCAGTTATAGTGACTCGGACCAGTAGGATAGTGACTCATATAGTCAAAAAACGTATTCAACCTCAACAATATAACATGTTCATAAAGTGATTCTTTAGAAATAGTGAAATCAAGTTCTTTGCTAGCATACAGCTACGTATTCGAAGACCCAACTTCCTGTGAGTGCGCTCCACTTCCTGTCCAGTTATAGTGACTCGGACCAGTAGGATAGTGACTCATATAGTCAAAAGACTTTTTCAAACCTCAACAGGCCAGTCGTACAACACGTTAATAAAGTGATTCTTTAGAAAAAACAAATCAAGTTCTTTGCTAGCATACAGCTACGTATTTGCAGACCCAACTTCCTGTGCGCGCGTTCCACTTCCTGTCCAGCAGCTCTATCACGTGCTAGTGGGATAGTGATTAATATATTCAAAAAACTTTTTCAAACCTCAACAGGCGAGTCGTACAACACGTTCATAAAGTGATTCTTTAGAAAAAACAAATCAAGTTCTTTGCTAACATACAGCTAAGTATTTGCAGACCCAACTTCCTGTGCGCGAGCTCCACTTCCTGTCCAGCAGCTCTATGACGCACGAGTGGGATCGTGACTCCGTGAGTCCAACACACCGCCGGACGAAGGGATTCTCAAACTTTCGGGCGAACCGTTGGACTCGGCAACATATTTCGACGAGTCAGCGTTTCAAGGAAACATCGGGATGTTGCAAAACCCCAGCAGGAGCTCGTGAAACTGTTTCATCACGTTCCCTCCTCAGCGGGAGCGCGGCCCGAGATGTTTACATGCTGTTTATCCAGTCAACCAGCGAGCATGTAAACACAACCGCCGCCTAAAAAGTCCCAGAGGAGCCCGAACGCATCACTGAGCTCGAACGCAACCGATAAGACTTTTTAACTCCGTAATGATATCGTTCGACACCTTTTTCCTACTCGGCTGATCCGACGACTGTTCGTTGGCCGACGTGAAGTTCAGGCGAGTCCGGCGACTCCAGAACAAAAACTTCTTCACCGTTGGCTCGTGTTTATCCTGAAATCACTCAAACTCCTGCTTCAGTGGAGTGTCTTGTCGCGCTCAGGTCCGGTTCTGAACCCCACCCCCCTCGCCCCGGTATCTGTGCTGCTCGGCGGGTTGAGAAACGAGGGCAGGAGAGGAAGACGAGTGACACACAAACAGAAAGAGAGAGCGACGGGCAGACATCATGCAGCTCTTGTTTCAAAGGGCGACACGGCGAAAGCAGGGAGGCGGAGAGCAGAGGCCTCATTAGTGCAACACAAAGTCACGCCGGCGCCGCTGTGATCTTCACCGCCTCTGAAGTTTGTGACAAACGAGGCGTTCCGCGGGAAACATAGCCGGGCTGAGAAGAAGAAGGGGAAGAAGGAGGAGAGGAAGAGAAGGAAGAGAAGGAAGATGAAGAAGACGAAGAAGAAGAGGACCTAGAAAAGAGGAAAGACTAAGAGGAAGAAGACGAGAAGGAAGATGAAGAAGAGGAAGACAAAGAAGAAACGGAAAAAGAACAAAAAGACGAAGAAGAGATGGAAGACTAAGAAAAGGAAGACGAGAAGGAAGATGTAGAAGACGAAGAAGAAGAAGAAAACGTATAAAAGAGGAAAGACTAAGAGGAAGAAGACGAGAAGGAAGATGAAGAAGAGGAAGACAAAGAAGAAAAGGAAAAAGAACAAAAAGACGAAGAAGAGATGGAAGACTAAGAAAAGGAAGACGAGAAGGAAGATATAGAAGACGAAGAAGAGGAAGACGAGAAGGAAGACGAAGAAGAAGAAGAAGAAGATAAATACGAAATATGAAGAGGAGGAAGACAAAGAAGAAAAGTAAAAAGAAAAAAAAGACGAAGAAGAGATGGAAGACTAAGAAAAGGAAGACGTGAAGGAAGATATAGAAGACAAAGAAGAGGAAGACGAGAAGGAAGACGAAGATAAATACGAAATATGAAGAGGAGGAAGACAAAAGAAAAGTAAAAGAAAAAAAAGAAGAAGAGATGGAAGACTTAGAAAAGGAAGACGTGAAGGAATATATAGAAACAGAAGAAGAAGAAGACCTAGAAAAGAGGAAAGACTGAGAAGAAGAAGACGAGAAGGAAGATGAAGAAGAGGAAGACAAAGAAGAGAAGGAAGAGAAGGAAGATGAAGACGAAGAAGAAGACCTAGAAAAGAGAAGACTAAGAGGAAGAAGACGAGAAGGAAGATGAAGAAGAGGAAAACAAAGAAGAGAAGGAAAGAAGGAAATGAACAGAAAAGAAGACAGAAAAGAGGAAAGATAAGAGGAAGAAGAGAGAAGGAAGATACAGAAGACGAAGAAGAGGAAGACGAGAAGGAAGACGAAGAAGAAGAAGATAAATAAGAAATATGAAGAGGAGGAAGACAAAGAAGAAAAGTAAAAAGAAAAAAAAGACGAAGAAGAGATGGAAGACTTAGAAAAGGAAGACGTGAAGGAAGATATAGAAGACGAAGAAGAAGAAGAAGACCTAGAAAAGAGGAAAGACTGAGAAGAAGAAGACGAGAAGGAAGATGAAGAAGAGGAAAACAAAGAAGAGAAGGAAGATGAAGAGAAGAAGAAGAAGAAGACCTAGAAAAGAGGAAAGACTAAGAAGAAGAAGATGAGAAGGAAGATGAAGAAGAGGAAAACAAAGAAGAGAAGGAAAAAGAACAAAAAGACGAAGAAGATATGGAAGACTAAGAAAAAGGAAGACGTGAAGGAAGATGCAGAAGACAAGAGACAAAGAAAAAAAAAGAAGAAGATGAAGAAGATATGGAAGCCTAAGAAGAAGAAGAGAAGAAGACAAAGAAGAGAAGGGAAACAAGAAAAAAGAAGAAGAAAGCGAAGAAGATGAATAAGGATAAGAAAACGAAGCAGATTATGAGGACAAAGAAGAACAGGAAGAAAATGAAGTTGAGAGAGGAAGATAAGGAGAAAAGAAAAAAAGAAGAAGAAGGAGAAGAAGAAAACTAAAAAGAAGAATAAGAAGATCTGTAAAACTCACTGATGAACCACGAGGAGCAAGACTGGACCACGACCTGGCCCTGGTACTGACCACCGTAGGCCTGCAGACCAGAGCTTTATTTCCATGTTTATCTTCTTCTTTAACTTCAGAAAAAAACTTTTTTGGGCAAAATATTTTAAATGAACAATTCAACTAAATTGATGTATTATTTTGAAAGAACTGTTTCACTTCCTGCTCAAATGTCTAATCAAATATGTTACACCTGTCAATCAATCCATCAAAATGACCTTTTTTATTGTCATTTTTTTTGTTTAGAAACATAAGTTTATTTTACAAAATACTTTTCTATTTAGCAAGTCGTTTTTAAAAAAAAACAACTAAAGGAATAAACTGCAGGAAGAAAGTGTGAAAAAAAAGTGGTGGCAACACTGTGAGACAAACAAACAAATGTGTTTGTGGTATCCCTTGTATTGCTTCTGTGTCTGTGGTCTTCGGGTCACCTTGACCCTGAGCTAACAGAAGGGTGAAGACTAAGGAGACACAAAATTGTCGTCCTATCATCACAAACTGTCCGAGCAGCGCCACCTATGGTGCGACATCGTTATCAACGACCAGAATCATTTCCTGATCTCAGGACAAAACCTGACATTTCCGTGGCGGAACCGAGCCTCGGATCCGACCCGAGGCCCCCTCCTTTCACGCCCACCTAGCAGCGCCGCTAATTGGAAGCGAGCCCCCCATCCCCCCCTCAACTCCCCCCACACCGGCGGCACTTAAACGCCGTCTCACATGGCCGAGCGCCACGATCACGCCACGCCACGGAAGGGAGCGGCGTTATCGATCCCCCTCCATCACGCCTTCTCCTCCGATTACTGAGGCGCCGAAAACCTGGGATCCGAAAGCACTCCGACGCCGTCAAATTGGATCGTCCGCTTAAGGAGATCACTTTGTGTTTTTTTGTTTTGACGGTCAGCAGCCAAGGAGGTCAGCGGCCGGGTTTACAGACGACGCTCTCCGGCAGGTACTTGACTGCCCGCCAGCAGCCGCCGGATCCTCTTTAGCGGCGCCGGAAGGGGGATCGGGACGTTCCGGGAAAAGGCCAAGAGGGCCACGCAGAAGCCGTTAGACCGGGACTGGTGCCGTTAGACCGGGACCGGTGCCGTTAGACCGGGACCGGTGCCGTTAGACCGGGACCTGTGCCGTTAGACCGGGACCGGTGCCGTTAGACCGGGACCTGTGCCGTTAGACCGGGACCGGTGCCGTTAGACCGGGACCGGTGCCGTTAGACCGGGACCGGTGCCGTTAGACCGGGACCGGTGCCGTTAGACCGGGACCTGTGCCGTTAGACCGGGACCGGTGCCGTTAGACCGGGACCTGTGCCGTTAGCCGGGACGGTGCCGTTAGGCCGGGACCGGTGCCGTAGGACCGGGACCGGTGCCGTTAGGACCCCGGGACCGGTGCCGTTAGACCGGGACCTGTGCCGTTAGACCGGGACCGGTGCCGTTAGACCGGGACCTGTGCCGTTAGACCGGGACCGGTGCCGTTAGACCGGGACCGGTGCCGTTAGACCGGGACCGGTACCGTTAGACCGGGACCGGTGCCGTTAGACCGGGACCGGTGCCGTTAGACCAGGACCGGTGCCGTTAGACCGGGACCGGTACCGTTAGACCGGGACCGGTACCGTTAGACCGGGACCTGTACCGTTAGACCGGAACCGGTACCGTTAGACCGGGACCGGTGCCGTTAGACCGGGACCGGTACCGGAGCGGCCGCCGACTCGCGCCGCGGCCGAGGTTAAAGAGCAGCGTCGAGGAAAATACGGCGGGCGACTAATTGCGTTGCGTGGAATCCGGAGGGAAATCACTCAAAGGGGGAGCGGCGCTGATCCATCGGGGCGGCGGCGCCGTGATGGAGTGGGCAGCTTTATGGCTTCACTTCGCTCACTCACGGCGAGATCATTTCTCAGCGATTGCATTTTCTACTTTACATTCTCCCTGATGACTCGCAGCCCCGGAAACTAAATCTTTATGCAGTGAGACGACCCGAGGCGCAGGCGGCGCGACCACCTGTGGTTCTGGAGCCGACGCCAGACCCAAAACCGCGGAGTTTCCCGCAGAAATAACTCAAAAACGGATGATTGGATTTTAATGGAATTACCATCTGGATACTCGTGTTTTTTCTGAAGGTTTCATCGCACAACAAAACACAACGGTGTGTGTCGTCTGAGCGGACGCACAAGTCCTGGTCTCAACACAAACTGGTTCAGACGCTGATGCAACACACTTTCATCCATCTTTACACCCTTTCATCCATCCTGTCATCCATCCTTTCATCCATCCATTCATCCAGCAAACCAGCCTCATCCTTTTAGCCATCTTTACACCCTTGCATTCATCCTTTCATCCATCCATCCTGTCATCCATCGATCCATCCTTTTATCCATCCATCCTGCCATCCATCCATCCTGTCATCCATCCATCCTGCCATCCATCGATCCATCCTTTTATCCATCCATCCTGTCATCCATCCATCCATCCATCCTGTCATCCATCCATCCTGTCATCCATCTATTCATCTGTCTTATCATCGCTCATCCATCTGACCTTTTATGAATCCTTTCATTCGTCATCATCCTTTAATCCATCTTTACACCCTTTCATCCATCCTTTCATCCATCCTTTCATCCATCCATCCATATCACACTGAAGTCAGGTTTTCAATGACTCAGTTAATTAACTTGTTTAACGACTTCAACGCTTTTGAACTTGAATTAACTGTCTGTCTGTCTGTCTGTCTGTCTGTCTGTGTCTGTCTGTCTGTCTGTCTGTCTGTCCGTCCGTCCGTCCGTCCGTCTGTCTGTCTGTCTGTCCATCTGTCCGTCTTTATGTCCCACTTTTTTCTGTCTGTCTCTCAACTTATTTTGATGTTTATTTTTTCTTCTATGTTCATTTTTCTCTTTATATTTCCATTTCCATTAACTGTCTGTCTGCTTGTCTGTCTCTCCACTTCCCTGTCTGTCCACCTGTCTGTCTCTCTACCTAATTTCCCTTCCTTTGTTTGCCGTTTCTTTACCTGTCGCTCTCATTTCTTGTGTCTGACTTTCGAAATATCTGAATCTGTCTAAATCTGACTAAAGCCTGTCTGTCTCTCTCCTGGTCTCTGTGAATACTGTCTGTCTCTCTCCTGGTCTCTGTGAATACTGTCTGTCTCTCTCCTGGTCTCGGTGAATACTGTCTGTCTCTCTCCTGGTCTCGGTGAATCCTGTCTGTCTCTCTGCTGGTCTCTGTGAATACTGTCTGTCTCTCTCCTGGTCTCGGTGAATACTGTCTGTCTCTCTCCTGGTCTCGGTGAATACTGTCTGTCTCTCTCCTGGTCTCTGTGAATACTGTCTGTCTCTCTCCTGGTCTCTGAGAATACTGTCTGTCTCTCTCCTGGTCTCTGTGAATACTGTCTGTCTTTTCCTGGTTGAGAATACTGTCTGTCTCTCTCCTGGTCTCTGAGAATACTGTCTGTCTCTCTCCTGGTCTCTGTGAATACTGTCTGTCTCTCTCCTGGTCTCTGAGAATACTGTCTGTCTCTCTCCTGGTCTCTGTGAATACTGTCTGTCTCTCTCCTGGTCTCTGAGAATACTGTCTGTCTCTCTCCTGGTCTCTGAGAATACTGTCTGTCTCTCTCCTGGTCTCTGAGAATACTGTCTGTCTCTCTCCTGGTCTCTGTGAATACTGTCTGTCTCTCTCCTGGTCTCTGTGAATACTGTCTGTCTCTCTCCTGGTCTCTGAGAATACTGTCTGTCTCTCTCCTGGTCTCTGAGAATACTGTCTGTCTCTCTCCTGGTCTCTGAGAATACTGTCTGTCTCTCTCTGGTTGCTCCTGGTCTCTGAGAATACTGTCTGTCTCTCTCCTGGTCTCTGTGAATACTGTCTGTCTCTCTCCTGGTCTCTGAGAATACTGTCTGTCTCTCTCCTGGTCTCTGAGAATACTGTCTGTCTCTCTCCTGGTCTCTGAGAATACTGTCTGTCTCTCTCCTGGTCTTGGAATACTGTCTGTCTCTCTCCTGGTCTCTGAGAATACTGTCTGTCTCTCTCCTGGTCTCTGAGAATACTGTCTGTCTCTCTCCTGGTCTCTGAGAATACTGTCTGTCTCTCTCCTGGTCTCTGAGAATACTGTCTGTCTCTCTCCTGGTCTCTGTGAATACTCTCTGTCTTCCTGGTCTCTGAGAGTACTGTCTGTCTCTCTCCTGGTCTCTGAGAATACTGTCTGTCTCTCTCCTGGTCTCTGAGAATACTGTCTGTCTCTCTCCTGGTCTCTAGAATACTGTCTGTCTTTTTGTCTGCTCTCTCCTGGTCTCTGAGAATACTGTCTGTCTCTCTCCTGGTCTCTGAGAATACTGTCTGTCTCTCTCCTGGCGTGAATACTGTCTGTCTCTCTCCTGGTCTCTGAGAATACTGTCTGTCTCTCTCCTGGTCTCGGTGAATACTGTCTGTCTCTCTCCTGGTCTCGGTGAATACTGTCTGTTCTCTCCTGGTCTCTGAGAATACTGTCTGTCTCTCCCTGGTCTCTGTGAATACTGTCTGTCTCTCTCCTGGTCTCTGTGAATACTGTCTGTCTCTCTCCTGGTCTCTGTGAATACTGTCTGTCTCTCTCCTGGTCTCTGAGAATACTGTCTGTCTCTCTCCTGGCCTCTGAATGGCGAGCTAGAAGCGCCGCGAGGCGGCCGAGGAACATCAGTCACAGATGGTTAGACGTTGGATTCATAAGACGAGATAATTGTCTGTTTCCGAGTCGTTCTGTTGCGCAACACACCAGCACGTCTGGGACTAATTACTGGAGAACGAGTGTCAGAATCTGGACGCTCGCGTTTACATCCCTTTATTCTCCTGAACAAACCTTGACCCGAGGAGAAGGAACCAGGGACTCCTTCACTCCTCCTACCCTCCTCCTCCTCCTCCTCCTCTCCTCCTCCTCCTCCTCCTCCTCCTCCACTTCTCTCCTCCTCCTCCTCCCCCCTCTCCTCCTCCTCCTCCTCCCTCCTCCTCCCTCCTCCTCTCCCTCCTCCTCCTCTCCTCCCTCCTCCTCCTCCCTCTCTCCTCCTCCTCCTCCTCCACTCCTCTCCTCCTCCTCCCTCCTCCTCCTTCCTCCTCTTCCTCCTCCTCCTCCCTCCTCCTCCTCTCCTCCCTCCTCCCTCCTCCTCCCTCTCCTCTCCTCCTCCTCTCCTCCTCCTCCTCCTCCTCCTCCTCTCCTCCTCTTCTCTCCTCCTCCTCTTCCTCCTCCTCCTCCTCCTCTCCTCCCTCCTCCTCCTCCTCCTTCCTCCTCCTCCTCCTCCTCTCCTCCTCCTCCTCCTCCCCTCCTCTCCTCCTCTCCTCCCTCCCTCCTCCTCCTCCCCTCCTCCTCCTCCTCTTCTCTCCTCCTCCTCTTCCTCCTCCTCCTCTCCTCCTCCTCCTCCCTCCTCCTCCTCCTTCCTCCTCCTCCTCCTCCCTCTCCTCCTCCTCCTCCTCCCCCTCTCCTCCTCCTCTCCTCTCCTCCTCCTCCCTCTCCTCCTCCTCCTCCTCCTCCTCCCTCCCTCCCTCCTCCTCCTCCTCCTCCTCCTCCTCCACTCCTTCCAAGCCGACACCTCGCGCTGAAACGTGGCGAGGAAATGAACCCGTGTTCGTGACCCGTCTTCTGATTGGTCGGTGGAGAGAAGCCTCGTTGAAAACAAGTCAAACCTCGGAGGAACTTCTGTCACAACAAAACAAACAACTTTTCTTAAATGCAAACTCTCGTGAGAAGGAGAAGTTCCTCGGGTTTTACTTCCAGAAGATTCGCCGTCGCATCGTAAACTAACAACTTTTTTTTTACTTCAAAATACATTTAACGACAAAAATCATAAACAATTTGGAAGAAAAACTAGTGTTTGATTTTACTTTAATTGAATCAAGAACTAAAAACATATATTTTAAGAACTTTCATCCATCCTTTCATCATTTAATCTCTCCATCCATTTATCAATCCTTTTATCTTATCACTCTTTAATCCATGCATTATTATTTAATTCATCCATCAATCTATTATTTCATCCAGCCATCCTTTCATTCAATTCATCCATCCTTCCATCCATCTATCAATTCATCCCCCCCCTCCCCCCCACCTCTCCCTCCCCCCTTCCTCTCTCCCCTTACTCAACCATCCTTCCATCCATCTATCAAACCATCCATCCTTTCATCCATCCAACCATCATCAACCCTTACATCCAACCATCCTTCCATCCATCTATCAAACCATCCATCCAACCATCATCAACCCTTACATCCAACCATCCTTCCATCCATCTATCAAAACATCCATCCTTTCATCCATCCGACCATCATCAACCCTTACATCCAACCATCCTTCCATTCATCTATCAAACCATCCATCCTTTCATCCATCCAACCATCATCAACCCTTACATCCAACCATCCTTCCATTCATCTATCAAACCATCCATCCTTTCATCCATCTGACCATCATCAACCCTTACATCCAACCAGCCATTTACTCAAACTATTTGTTCTTTCATCCTTCAAACCATCCATCCTTTTATCCATTAAACCCTATATTTTCTTTTCATCCATCAACCCTTTCATCCTTCAAACCATCCATCCTGTCATCCCTCCGTCAAACTCTTCTGGGACCTTTGGGACCTTTGACTGAGAACTTTAATGATGCTAACTTCAACTAGCGCCCTCAAACGCTTCAATGCTAATGCTAATGCTATATACATCCATATACATGTATATAAAATGACATCCATGCAGCCTCAGGCCTTGAGTTGCACACGTGGTCGAGAGGTTTCTGCACGTCTGAGCAGAATCGTTGTTAAAGTTACAACATTCTTTTCAACCTGACGCTCGTACCTAATCCTGTAAATCAATTCCACGCCCGTCGCCATGACAGCGCCTCGCCCTTCAGCTGCTGATGAGCACGACCCGGTCCGCCAAGCGTTTGTTTTACAACCAGCTGATGGTCCTCCCCGGCGGGGGGGCGGCAGAGTTCCTCGTGGGGACAAGTGTCCATTATTTAAACATGCAGGAATCTCGACATGACATTCGTCGACCGCTGCCACGACGGCAAACATATGCAAATGAGGGGAGAGCGGCGGCGTGACGGTGACCCCGACACCTCCCCCTGGACCCCCGTCATGTTAGAGCGAGGGAGGAAGTGGAGAGGAAGGAGAAAACATGACAGAGGAGGCGTCTCCTGTTTCCACAGTCCACAAGTTTTACTAGCCAGGAACTCCAGAGGCGCAGACCTCTGCCAAGCAGCTCTGTTTAGTTCAAGCAATATTTCTATCTTACATTTATTTCATCAATAGAAGTAAACAGTAAAAAATGTAAATATATATTTATTACTGATAGCAATGGGCTTGAGATTTTTTTGCAAAAAACACGCAGTAGAAGCGACTGACAAATCTTCAAAAGAGTCAAGGATCCAGATGGTTATTCATTACTGCACCAAAATCAGATTTTTTGTCTATTCGTCGGAATTCCTGAAAAAATGTATTGAAATCCATTCTTACGTTTATTTCGCTAAGAGATTAATCATCACAACATTTCTAAAACTTTTTAAGTAAAACTGAAAATCAAAGTGAAAAAGTTATTAAAAATACATAAAAAGTGCCAAAGCAAAAAAGAAAAAGTTTTTAGATTTTAAGAACTAGAAGAAAAACAAAACAAAAAAACACAAGAATAAAACCAATCAGAATAAAAGTGCATTTAAAGTATTTTGGAAAAACAAAACAAAAATACAAACATATGAGAGTTTAACCATTTAAAAAAAAAAAAGATTATTAGAAATCGAATTAAAAAAGAATCAATAAAATAAAATAAAGTATCAAACTTTAAATATATTAAGAATATTTATTGAAAAAAGAAAAAACTATTTTTGGTGAATGTGTATGAACCCGACAATTAAAAACTTTATGTTTATGTGCAAAAATACATATTTTTTCAATATAACCGTCATCAAGATCCAGGAGTTAAGATCAAGAATGTCGGACGCTTGTCAAAAGTTATTGAAAGGATTAACAAAAATGTTGTCGTCCTCGGGCTGCGACTCCTGCTCGTATCCGGCGGCGACAGGTCTGCACTCGCGCCGTCTTTTCATGTGCGAGTGAGAACTCCCCGCTGTAGCCAAAGCTCATCTAATCAGAGCTAATTCCCGTTATTAAGATTTGAGAGATAACTCGGATTCATCACAGTCCATCTACTTCAATCGGTTAATCACTGTCGCGCTAAGTCGTCCTTTTGTTTCCTCTCCGAGGAGGCAGCGAGTGCAACAGAAGAGAGATATTAACGATATTAATGACCCGTGATCCTCGTCTTCGTAATGAGAAGGTTATTAGCCGTGATTATCTGTGATGAAATGCTGCTAATTCTCCAGGAGCGCCGCAGACTTGGAGGATTCTCTTCTGCCGGGACCGAAGGAAGGAGGTGGGAGAGGATTAAGGAAAGGGTCGAGGGTTTTTTTATTGGTTTTTAAGGAGGCACCGGGATGGTTCTGGTCCAGATCTCACCTGAGAATCTTCGTCTGAACTTCAGACTTCTTGCTCACAGGTTCAGCAGGGCTTGGAACTCCGACGTTCCCCCTGAAGTCAACTTTTTAACCGCTTTTCTCTCCCTGACGGAACGACTTCATGCATGTTCAGCCCTTCGTCTTTTCACGCACCTCAATAAAGAGACTCTTTGACCACCATAGCAACAGTGAATATAAATTCTACCAAGAGTTTCTAACAACGCGTTTCTCTTGAATTAAAACACTAGGGTTGAAACATCTGAGCTGCGTCCGAGCCAATCAGAGCCAAGATTTTAACGAGACGTACGAAGAGAGAAAAGTCACGAAGAAGAAGAATGAAACTCAAAGGACTGATAGATTCTCTGAGGAATTTGATGAATCTGACAAAATATTTGGTTTTCATAATTAAAAAAAGGTAAAATTTTTACTCTCCAATCAACCATTTTGACTCTCCATTATCGTTAGACCCCCCCCCACCAGATACGACAAAATACGACGTATTATTTTTGTGCCCAGAACTACGAGCACTCGGGTGAACAACTGTCTCCGATGAACTTTTGGAAACTTGTAGAGTTGCCGCCATATGCAAATGAGAATGCGTACGTTCATTTTCACGCGCCGTAAAAGTCGCTTCTCGTCGACAAGACAACGTAAGTACACGATGACGATGGTGGCGAAGTATTCCACGAGGGATCGAGAAAAGAAAACATTAGTGCTAACAATGCTAACAATGCTAACAATGCTAACAACGCTAACAGATGCATTTTCAGGGGCCGACTCTTTGTTGGCGTCGCTGACCTGCGGCGCCGGAACGGTCGTCCGCGTCCATCAGAGTTTCGAAGATTTACAATCGGGGGGGAAAAAAGAAAAAACAGGTGAGTCGGCGTTTTGTCCACGACGCGCTCCGTTTACTTCGCCAATTAAGGAAGACTTAATTGGACGGAGGGCCGACACCTGGTTTACACTCTGTCGAGCACGAGAGTAACTGATGCACCAGTGTGTGTGTGTGTGTCTGTGTGTGTGTGTGAGTGTGTGTGTGTGTATGTGTGTGTGTGTTGTGTGTGTGTTTTTGTGTGTGTGTGTGTGTGTGTGTGTGTGTGTGTGTGTGTGTTGTTGTTTTTTTTGTGTTGTGTTGTTGTTTTTTTTTTGTTTTTTTGTTTTGTGTTGTGTGTGTGTGTTCGTGTGTTGTTGTTGGTGTTTTTGTTTTTTTGTGTTTCTTTTTTTGTTTTTTTTTGTGTGTGTGTTTGTGTTCTGGTATTTTTTGTTGTTTGTGTGTGTGTGTGTGTTGTGTGTGTTGTGTGTGTGTGTGTGTGTGTGTGTGTGTGTGTGTGTGTGTGTGTGTGTGTGTGTGTGTGTGTGTGTGTGTGTGTGTGTGTGTGTGTGTGTGTGTGTGTGTGTAATGAGGGGAAGGGATTGAATGTCTCTCTACTCCACAATTTCAATGTGATCAATTCATCAATGAGTCTCTTCCATCAGCACTACGACGCACACACACACTCACACTCACACTCACACACACACACACACACACACACACACACACACACAAGAGGGTGATGCTTAATCAACGTACAATCTTCAAGTGTTCTCAGTGACTCACAACAGTGATTCTTTTTTTCCTGCTCTTTCAAATAATAAATACAATTCAAAAAACAAAAACAAATGCAAATACCGATTGTAAAAAAAACAACACACACCTTCAAACGAGGCCCCGTCATGTGACCTCCAGCCATTCAAGCGTTGACGGCTGTTATTGCTGCTGCATTATGGGAACACTGGTGCGTTCAAGTGCTGTTGGAATATCTGGCTTTTTCAGCTGGAAGAGCTGGATTGACTTAGATTGTATCTTATCTTGTTCCTTCTCTTTATTTCTCTTTGTTCTTGTTAAAATAATTGCTGTGTCTAATTGGAAAAAAACTATTTCCCGAAGGAGACCTCCTGAGGATCAATAAAGTCCTACCTAACCTAACTCATAGCAAACCCTGAACAACGATTCAAATCCTCATGGATCAAAGCTTTTTCTGTTTTTACCACGTGTCCTTTAATCCTTTAATTGTGATCACAAATGCATTGCCATTAAATTCTATTTCAAGTTTCATTTAATAATGTTTTAAATGTTCCCTAATTTATCACAAGATATATTCCTTTCCCGGGACTATAATCCAATGAGATTCTTGTGTCCTGGTATCACGTTGTGTATTTGTCTTCTGTGTCGTCTCCACACGAGTGACTCACAGTGAACAAGACAAACACAACCGGCGCTCGTGTGATCTCACTCGCGCCGGCGTCCACTTTCACGGCTGGTGCGCCCCGGTCTCCGTGTTCACGAGGCGTCCTGCGGCGCCCTCCCCTCCGGGGCGCCGGCGCTCCCTCCGGGTCGGCCTCCCCCGGCTCGTGACATCACCCCCCGCCGCCAGATCAACAGCCTCCCGCCCGCCATTGAGATGAGCCTCACGACTTCCCCGTAATGAAATATTCACAGGTCACTGGTTCGCTGAGAAATGATGGGGGTCAGTCAATTGCTTTTCAGCGAGTAATTTTCTCCCCCTTCAGGCGGCCGGCGTGTCGTGTTGACAGTCATTAGCGCGGGAGGAAGGCTGGATCGAAGCGCCCGCGCTGACACTTGTCAGACAGTCGCAGTCTTTAGCCGCAACCTTTTCTTCTTCTGTCGCCTGTTTCATCTCTCGCTTCTCACGTCCGCCCGAGCCGGCGACTGTTTTCCTTCTTTAACCGTCTGACCTCAGCGCCTCCTGTTGAGGCTCACGCCGTCCGGCGCTTTGGACCTCAATTTCCAGAAACCTCGGAAACGGGGAATATGAAAGGGAGGGTCATGTGGAAAGGCTAGAGTTGAGCTCAGGTATCGAACCTGTGGGTGTGAGACCATAGACAGTCCAGGCAAACATGGAATCAAACCTACCAAAAAAGAGCCAATGTCTGCACGAGACATTAAGATGTTGAAGCTCTTGGTCCTGAAGTCATAAAACTAGGGATGGAACTTCAAAGCTCCCTTTTAACTTTAACTCATGGTCCAACATCTCAGCGCGGCCCTCACTGATATCTACTGTAGGACCCGGAGAAAAGTTGTGGCGTTGACTGTTTGACACCAGAGAGAAACTTTCTACGTACTAAGGTAGGAACGAATTAATTAAATCTGATGACCCTCAAGGTAGAGTTGATAAGACCCTGCGGGCAGAACCTAAAGGAGTCGCAGTGGAACTGAAGACACTCAACTTTGTACCCCAAGGACCATTTTGGTAGGATTGTTAGTGACATTATAAACTCTCAAAACAACTGCAGTAGAAGTCTTTGGACCCTTGGGTTAGGACTTTGACAATACCTTTGATAGAACTTAAAAGACGCTCGACGTAGAAGACTCAAGACTCTTTTTGGTAGAAAATCTCAGGGCGCCGATTTCGCAAAATACCCGCAAAGATTCTTAAGTTAGACCCACTTTTGTCGCACCTTGTTGAATTGGCCCACAGAGCAACATAAGTTCTTGGCCTAGCTAGTGATGTAATACCCTGAGCTTGCTGTAGGTCACTAGACCCTCATGTTGGAACTCCTAATGAGACCCAAAGGATCCCTTTACGTCACAGTACAATTTGTTCTCAACTTTTATAACTAGGACTCTGGGTCAAATCTAGAGGGCACCACAGTCTACGACACGGAGGTCGGACCATTGATTAAAACGAATGCTGTGAAGACTGCCTACGGTGGAAGACACTCAGGGACTCTCGTGGTGCTTGATCTCTGAAACTTGAAACTTCTGATTGACAAAATCTTGTCTTGACGTCTCAACACTTAAATCATTTGGTGCTTGATCTGGTAAAAAGTCCGACAGAATCCGTCTGCGACGCATAAATGCTTCAAAGTGGCGTCGGCGTAAGTCGGCATGAGGCCTGACCTTTAAGGATATCAGCGCCTGACAAGATGAAGAGTGCGAGGACGAGACTTTCCCCCCGTTTACCAGCTCAAGTGGAAATGGATCACACGTCTTTAATCCCCGAGACAGCGGCGGAGACAGAGATGAGTTTCGGGGTAGGAAGCCCGATTCTGTCACCAACAGATGGCGGACGCAACAATTAGCAAACAGCCACGGACGTCATCGTTCAGCCTCACCGGCGTCAAAACCATCCGCCGTCACTAAACGTTTCGTACGAGCGGTTTATTGATCATCGTGGACGTAGCGCCACTACAGGTTACGACAGATTCACCGTTTATTTCAACAACGAGTCCAACAAGATTTGCTCACGTGGATCCAAATGAAAGAATAATATCACAATATGTCATCATATCAGGAACCATCTGTGGAGCCAGGTTGCTCGCGCTGATTGTCGACTGTAAATGAGCAGCCAGATGTCGCCGGCCTCGTATGACTACGTTGCGTTAAGATGAAATATATTTTCACACTGGAAAACAATTTTGCTTTTTTTGCAAAAACAAATTCTCCAGGAGCTCACCGGCTCACGTTCAAACGAGGCCCCCACAAAATCCCGCTGTTCTTCATTCTCAAAAGAACGTATTTGAATAAACACGACAACACGAACGGCCTGTTATCGTCCATTATGCTGATTACTTGCCGTGAAAACCAAACACAGATTATGCAGAGATGAGAAAATAGCTTTTTTTTCCAGGACGCTAAAGTGCTTGCGGGGAAGCTAAGTAAGAGCCCTTAGCAATGATACGTACTTCAGAGACACTCGAACGGCGTGGAAGGAAATCGTATACACTTTGTGTAGGATGTTTGTTCCAAAGAGATTGAGACACACAACGAGCTTCGCAATAATGTCTAAACACTTTGTTGTCACAAGAGATGGATCGCAACTGTCGGAAAAAAGGGTTGAATCGACTGCCGATCAAACATGGAGGCAAATCAAAAACATCAACCTGGTCCTGAGCTGAGTCCTCAGTCTCGAGATCTTAATGACCTTTTGACACTCTCAAGGACACGCAAGGAAGAGACACCTTGAGAGCCCTCTAGTTGGGGAACTCTCCTGTGATTATGTGGCGACACAAGCATCCTAGTACAACGCAATAGAACAATCTGGTCCTGACACCGAGCTCTTTATCAAGGACAGTTGATGACATTTTTATGACATTTGAAACTCTCAAGGACACACAGAGACACCCTAGGAGCACCCTACTTGAGCACCTCTGCTCTCAGGTAAACTGAACAAGTTGTGGCGACTCTTCAATGTCGACAATAGAACCACAAACTAAAGATTTAATAAGCCTTGAGGTAGAACTCTCAATGACACACAAGGTCACATGAAGAAGGACATTCATGGTAGAACTCCACAAGTCAACTGGAACTTTGGGATTAGAGCAGAGACACAGGTTTTTTTTTTCCTCTTCCACCTGCTGCGACATTTGTCTTACACGGGTGAGCATCGGAGGCGGCGGGACGGCGAGCGGCGGGAAGAAAAGGAGAAGACGAAGAAGATGAAAGAAAATCAATCCGCCGCCAAGCTTGATTGATGGCTGGAGTTTTGGACAATTTCATCAGGAGACTCCGCTAACCAGAGACGACACGACCCATATTGGAGCGAGAACCCATCGAGGAGATTGATACTTGCATTAGAGGCATCAGGTGGGATAAACTCCAGCTCCGCCAGTAAATACAGCGGGTCTGCGCGGCGCCGCCATGACGGCTTAATGCCGGGAAAAGATCCTTGCTACCCACATGCTACCTCTCGACTCCGACCGGACGCGATAATTGAGTCAATTAGGAGCACCTTAATCCGCCGGAGAAGATCTTCAAAAGGAGAAATAGTCTGTCAAGGTTTTGGGTTCCGACGCGTGGATATAAATAAAGAAGTGCTCAGAGATTGTCTGTGTTTATCCGGTGAAGGGGGGAAGAGAGCAGAGGGATTATCCCGGATTCACTTCCCAAACTTTACGTTGCACAACAACCTGAACTGTCGACTTCTGCATTTTCCCACAAACTGGCATCAGCGGTCGACGGTGCATCGCGGCCGTGAACCGAGGTCCGGTCTGAAGTGACAGTTTTGGAAAAATAACTTCACCCTTCAGACGAACACAAACTCTCTCCTCGTTGCTACGTGTTCTTCTGGGCGAGAGGTTCGAATCGGCGCGAGAGGGAAACGATCTTTAGTGGCATTAGAAGTGTGAAATATAGATCTCTGTGAAATGTCACCGGCAGTCATGGTCACCTGCTTATGAGCCTGAAAAGAAACTTCCTCCAGCCACGGCCAGAAAATTACACCATTAACCATAAAGACCGGAGACGCCGAGGTGTGTGTGTGTGTGTGTGCGCGGCTACATTAAAGTGTGTTTTAAAATGGCACTTGCTTGACCTCCAACGGCCGCCCGAGCACCGCTGAAATATTTACCATCCGCAAAAATTGTCACATCGACCAACGTCCGCCGATCAGTCATGTGGCCCCTGCGCGACCCTCGATTACTTCCCCCTCGCTCCCCCCGCCGCGCCGACATGATCAGACCCTGGTGGCTGCTTTTGTCCTTTTCTGCCTCTAATGTAGTATTTCATGCTTTCTTGCTCAATCAGCAGTCTTCCCACTCTCCTCGCTCCCTCGTTCTCCCTGTCCGGTTCCATCCCTCTGTCGGTTTGACAAACACGACGAGGGGAAAACTCAGTTTGCACAGACGGGATGGAGCGTCGGGGAAAGGGGGGACCCCTCCCCGATGGCTGAGGCCTTTGAAAAGGGTCTATTCCTGAAGAGCAGGAACATCAAATGTAGTAACATGACAGGTGAACATGGAAGTATTGCCTTAAAGACTTGCATGTTAACACCTTAAAGAAAGCTTTTAGATGGATAGACTTTATTGATCCCTCTGGAGATCTCCTTCTGGAAATTGGGTTTCCAGTTTACAGCAGATGATGGGTGTCATAAAAACAAGAATAAAGTTCAAATAAAAGAACAAAGTGCAGGCGATGACAAATTGCAAATATAAAGAACGTAGACCAAAAGAAACAACACCTTCTGACCAAGACCATGTTAATCCAGTTAAAAGCCAGTTTGGGTTTGACTAAATACCTGAATGTAGCCATTAGCTCTATTAAAATTTTACACGTTAGCATTAGCAGCACCTTGGAATTAAAAACTGAACCAAAGACCATATTTTATTGTAAAGTCACGTGTCTGAGGATATTAAATTAAGAAGATATAGAGGTTGTTAATTGTTTGACTTCAAAGGACTGTCAGTGCTAGCGTTAGCTGTGTTGCTAATTAGCATTGGAGCTCATATTACATAATTTTACACAAACTTCTACCCCTAAGTTATTTATTTGCATTCTGACAGTAGACACACCACACATAACCTGGTTCTATGCAACCTTTATGGACTTCGGTACTTGGACTTTAACCTTCTGCAGACTTGGCAGCTCCCGGTGTAGCGTCTGTTATTAAACACAGCAGCAAAGGGAAGGAGTCCCAGGTTTGTTCTAGAGCGGCGCTTCGGGGCGAGAGACTCATGCTCTGCTTTACATTCACGCAGATCTGCAGGAAGGTTGATTAAAACCAGAGCAGAGACGTGAACTTCTCACCTGCCTTTCATCATGGGAGGTTGGGGGAGGGCGTGAGTGCCAGTCTCACTGTCCTCACACTGCTGTGTGTGCAGGAAGATTACGACCATGAAGGCTACATTAGCTCAAAGGGTAATCAGCAGCTCGGGGTGGGGACGCGGTGGGTGTGGGTGGCAGTTACGACCTGGGCGCTCATTTACCAGCCCCCTCCGGAGGTGACAACTCTGACAGCGACTTGTGATGCATAAATGCAAAGCATACATATATATGGGGTGCTTCTCTTGGGGATCACTTTGAGCGTCAACATGACGCCGGAGCGCCGTCCTGACCTAACGAGCTGAATGCGAGGAACGGCCATTAAAAAGCCGCCCGTGGTCTTCGATGCTCCTCGATGGTCTAGAGAGAGGTGGTCCGACCGACTTAATTCAAGTGATCCCAGAGCAGCTACTCCTCAGCCAATCTGGGGACACACTCAGTGAAAACCTTAAGAAATAAAAAAAGAACTCCACTCCTACGGCTCCTCGAGGCCCCTCGGCAAAAACCTGCCGGGACTCCCTAAATGCCAAAAGAGTCATTGTACTCAGAAAGAATCAATGGCCTCTTCTCTGGGAGTCTCGTTCACAGAGGAGATTGAAAAGGCAATCTTGAAATGGAAATGCCACTTTGTGCAGCGAGGCGCAAAGACAGACCGACCAAAGTTGCTTTGCATGGTAACGCGGCGTCGATCACATCAGCGTCTCCCTAGGTTTTTGTGCTGAGTGGGCCAGAAAGTCAGCTATCAATTTCAGCGAAAGAATTGTGGCGATGCGGCGGGGAGAGGTGGTGGAGGGGGATGGAAGGCGGGGGCTCGCGAGCCCCACTCAAAGACAATTAAGCACATCGGATAAATCTTCAGACAGCGTGAAGCCGATCGCAGGTGACCACATGGACTCCCGTGCGGTCGAGTCCCTCGTCAGCATCCTCGACCGCCATCAGTCACTACCTGCTGCTCCGCCGCTGCTCAGGGACCGGATCGCTTTCAGGCTGGTTGTGGTCAAGAACCGGTGGGGGGGAGGGGCTGCTGTTCAGGAGAAGCCTGGAGGCGTTCGGTTTTCGAGGACCTTCTTCTCGGGAGAGAGAGTCTCTTGCATCATTGATAAAGCGGTCCAGAGACCAGAGGCCTCCACTTCCTGCGGCCCGACAAACTGATGTCGACATCAATGCAAAGTAGTGTGGAAATTATAAACTTCAAATGCTTTAAAACTGATGTTAACCTGAAGAAATATTTTTAAATAGTTTTGCAGTCAGACAGCACACGGCGGCAGCGAGGCTCCTGATTGGACGAGTACATTTCCAGAGAGAGACAAAAGAAGAACTAAAGGAGTCAGAATTTAAGAAAAAATGATACAATACGAAAAAAAAACAACATGTAAATCAAGTTTTCATTTAACATTTATATGTTTTATTTTGTATTATTATAATTTACATGTATTACTGAAAAATAAAAGTCTACCAAAATCTAAAAACCAAAGAAATCATCATATATTTTGACATTTAAATAATTTATTTAAAAAAAAAATTGGGATGAATAAATGTAGATTAACTCATATCTTATACATTTATTTTAAGTGTGGAAAGAGTATCAGACTAATAAATAATAAATAGTCGAAAACATGATTTAACAAGTTGGTTAATCGTCAACTAAAAAATAAAACTAAGATTTCTAGTAAAGGAAGAAATACAGATTTAAAAAAAAGGAAAACTAAAAGCAGAAAATAACTTTCATGACAACAATAAATTAATTCACAGATTGAACACCGTAGGAGCTGTAGGACGTCATGAGGGCGGTATAATTACAACAACAAAAAAGGGCCACGGATGGCCCCAGGGCCGCACTTGAAGTCGGATCACTCCTTCGTGTCGGTCTCAGAGCGTAATCATGTGATGTTGATATAAAGGTTCGCTCAAACGAGTCTCTGGCGTCCGGTAAAGAAGCCGACGTGTCATCAAACATGGAAGTGCTGATCAAGTCACATGAGACTCAAGTGACACTTCTGAGAAATGTTGACGGCCCCAAAACTTTGGTCGGACCGAAGGAGGCGAGCAGCCGTCGACTGAAGCGCTCGTATGTATTCACGCGACACGTTAAAAGAATCTGTCAGAGCGAGATTGAAAGATGGACGTTTGTGCGAATCTGAAATACATGTTTTGTCGCTTCGTGTCGGCACGCCGTCCTCAATGCTAATCGACACGTGAAGAGCCGGTGAGCAGCCGGAGAGCATTCAGGAAGCTTCCGTACCCCCCAACCAAACCCTCCAAACCAGAATAGGCGGCAGCTTTTACAGTATCTCCTTCTCTTACAAGTGGTGCCGCGGCCCCGCTGCAGTTGTGCGACAACGCTTGTTTTTGGAGAAGAAAGTCTCGATCTGATTCGACTTCAGAGGATGGGAGCAACAATGGGAGCAGCTGCACACACACACACACACACACACACACACACACACACTCGTATCTCCCCAACTGAGAATGAACTACTCCAGAAAAGGCCAGGGCCTTGGCAATGTAATTAACCGAGGGTGCTTGTTTCACATGGCAGAGTCCATTAAGTGCCATGTCACACTGAAGTCAGGGTAAAGGTATCGCACACACACACACACACACACACACACACACACACACACACACACACACACACACACACACACACACACACTATCAAATGGGGCCAAGAGTGTCCGAGCGGCGGTGACAATGGGAGAGACAGAAGCAGTTTCTCTAACTGATTCCTGCCTAATCATCAACCCGCTGCTCGGCCCATCCAGGCATCGATCGCCGCTGCCCCTGAGCCATAATGAAGGAAGAAGGTCCGATACCCTCGCCTGTGCCTTGTAATTGCCCTGCCTGCAGAATCTGCCCCAGGTTTTTTTTCTTTTTCGCAAGGCCCATTAGGAAGGACCGGCCACACCGGGAGAGTGACGGGTGGCCAGATGAGGGAAAAGTGTCGGACGACCCGCATTAGGATTCCAGACCGAGATCCGCCTGCCAACCCTTAAAAACCGCCGCCGCCCGCAGGAGCACCATCGCTCCCGATGCTGGTCAAACTTTCCAGGACTTTCTATTCATAGAGCGTAACCTTTAATTGACGACCCCTTACTTGTTCTAGAGACCGTCTGAAGGAACAAAAGAACTTGTCATGCTTCTATAAATGACGGTTCTTCTCTGCACCCAAAGATTCACAGGAACTTCAGTCAAGAGAGCATTAGTTCACAGAGTTTCACAATAAAACTGACAATGTAGAAATGTTTAAGGGATCTAACAATTTTACTTAGTTCACTTTTTGTTGAGTACTTTTTCAAGTTTTGAAAAAAATAAGGTTTTGTTGCTGAATCTCAAATTTAAATGTATATAAAATAAATTAACACGTTTTTTTTGTTTATGTTTTGAACGGCCTAGTTTGGTTACATTATTTCCATGACAGATTAAATTATTATGTGGGAAAAAAGTATCATAAAGGTTTTGAAAATGTGTTGGGGTGGTGTGTGTTTCTGTGTTGGGGTGGTGTGTGTTTCTGTGTTGGGGTGGTGTGTATTTCTGTGTTGGGGTGGTGTGTGTTTCTGTGTTGGGGTGGTGTGTGTTTCTGTGTTGGGGTGGTGTGTGTTTTGTGTTGGGGGGTGTGTTTCTGTGTTGGGGTGGTGTGTGTTTCTGTGTTGGGGTGGTGTGTGTTTCTGTGTTGGGGTGGTGTGTGTTTCTGTGTTGGGGTGGTGTGTATTTCTGTGTTGGGGTGGTGTGTGTTTCTGTGTTGGGGTGGTGTGTGTTTCTGTGTTGGGGTGGTGTGTGTTTCTGTGTTGGGATGGTGTGTGTTTCTGTGTTGGGGTGGTGTGTGTTTCTGTGTTGGGGTGGTGTGTGTTTCTGTGTTGGGGTGGTGTGTATTTCTGTGTTGGGGTGGTGTGTGTTTTTGATTTCGGGTGGTGTGTATTTCTGTATTTGTTTGCTGTGTGTTTCTGTGTTGGGGTGGTGTGTGTTTCTGTGTTGGGGTGGTGTGTATTTTTGATTTCGGGTGGTATTTGTTTCTGTATTCTTTGCTGTGTTTTTTGTGTTGAGGTAGTGTGTGTTTCTGGATTCGGTTGATGTGTGTTTTTGTGTTGTGGTGGTGTGTGTTTCTGTGTTGGGGTGGTGTGTGTTTCTGTGATGGGGTGGTGTGTATTTCTGTGTTGGGGTGGTGTGTGTTTCTGTGTTGGGGTGGTGTGTATTTCTGTGTTGGGGTGGTGTGTGTTTTTGATTTCGGGTGTGTGTGTTTCTGTATTTGTTTTCTGTGTGTTTTTTGTGTTGGGGTGGTGTGTCTTTCTGTGTTGTGGTGGTGTGTGTTTTTGTGTTGTGGTGGTGTGTGTTTCTGTGTTGGGGTGGTGTGCGTTTGTTTCTCTCACTTCAGTAGACATTTGTAGACTGTGGCAGGAAAACCAGTGTCTCTTCACCCACCACTGACCACTGCGCCGCCCAGAGAACCATCAGAAACAAAAGTTGTCGTGCTAGAGTTGTGTGGTATGAAAAGTGCTGACGCGGCAAGAATTTACGCGGCTCGTAAAAGCTCCATCTTAATATCGTCTCCGCGCCGCGGCTGCCAGGAAAAAGCCGAGGGCGGATGTGGGTTCTTTAACTGGAACAAACTTTAGCGGGGTGGGAGAGTCTGCTGGCATCTGCATCTGGCACCGACGCCACCCCGAGCCTCTCAGGTAACATCGCCCCCCGCCCTCCCGCGCAAGCTAGCCGGGGTTTTATCTCCCACTTAACAGATGAGGAAACAAGAGAGTCGCTCCGGGACCGGGAAAAAAAAAGGGCTGATCCTTCTCCGAGCGGCTCTTACGGCGATCACAGTGGGCATCGCTCAGGACTCGTCACGCCGTTCTTAGGACAATAACGGCGCCGCGCGGATGCGTCGCCCGCGGCGCCCGCGAGCCGCCGTCACGCCGCCCAGAGCAGCGCCGCAATTAAACGGCCCCGGATAGCTGGGAGAAGCCGAGGAGCTCCGGAGCGACTGCTGAACTGAGCCGATTTGTGCAGCGACCGTCCCTGAGAACAGGGCCATGTATTTTTAATCAATGTCAAAGTGATGAAGTGCTCCTCAGAAGAATCCCTCGACACACAACCAGAAGGGAGGCCCTGAGGGGCCGAGGATCGGACCGAGGTATCGCTTCCTGACGACGTAAACCCTGCCGTCGTGTTCAGCCCCGCGCTCTGGTGTTCGAACCTCCTTTAGCAACACACTCGCACACTACACACTGAACAACCGCAGCTCGTGTACACACAGGTGTGTGGAGTGTGTGTCGGGATGTGTTTTGCATCTGTGTGTGTTGTGGTTTATAAGGACGTGTGTACCTGATTTGGGATGGTTTGTTTTGTTTATGTGTCATGGTGGTGTTTGTGTGTTTTTTTTTCTTCGTGTGATGGGTGCTGTGTTTATTTATTTTATTATGTGGTGTGTGATTGTTTTTTGTGTTGTGGTGTTGTGAGTTTGTGTCCGTGTGGGTTTGTTGTGGTGGTGTGCGTTTGTTCCTTTGTTGTTGGGATGCGTGTTTTTTTCTGTGTTGGTTTTTGTGACATGGTGGTGTGTGTTTCTTTTTTGTCGTGGTGTCATGTGTTTGTTTCTGTTTCTGTGTTGTGGTGATGCTTGTGTGCGTGTGTGTTGTGGTTGCGTGTGTGTATGTTTCTGTCTCTGTGTTGTGGTGATGTTTATGTGTTTGGTGGTGTGTGTGTTTTAGAGGTGTGTGTGTATCCTGGTGGTGTGTGTGTTTTAGAGGTGTGTGTGTATCCTGGTGGTGTGTGTGTTGTAGTGGTGTGTGTGTTTCCTGGTGGTGTGTGTGTATCCTGGTGTTGTGTGTGTATCCTGGTGGTGTGTGTGTATCCTGGTGGTGTGTGTGTATGCTGGTGGTGTGTGTGGTGGATCAAGATATCATTCAATTGTAGTTAGTGGTTCAAGTAAATCAGTCAACAGAACACAACACAACACAACACAAACACAAACACAACACAACACAAACACAACACAACACAACACAACACAACACAACACAACACAAACACAACACAAACACAACACAACACCAACACAACACAAACACAAACACAAACACAAACACAACACAAACACAAACACAAACACAAACACAACACAAACACAAACAGGAGGAAACATTTGTGTCAATCATGTCATTAACAATAATTTGTTTAAAGTCGTCCGATCAGAACTGAAGCTTCTCTCAGGACGAACTCCAGGAGTCTGTCTCCTCCTTTTTACTCCTCCTTCTCCTCTGTAGACCCACATATTGATCAGAAGAAGAAGCTGCGGCAGGAGGAAGAGGAAGAGGAGGAGGAGGAGGAGGAGGAGGAGGAGGAGGAGGAGGAGGAGGAGGAGGAGGAGGAGGAGGAGGAGGAGGAAGGAGAAGAGGAGGAGGATGAGGAGGAGGAGGAGGAGAAGGAGGAGGAGGAGGAAGGAGAGGAGGAGGAGGATGAGGAGGAGGAGGAGGAGGAGGGAGGAGGAGGAGGAGGGAAGGAGGAGGAGGAGGAGGAGGAGGAGGAGGAGGAGGAGGAAGGAGAAGAGGAGGAGGATGGGAGGAGGAGGAGGAGGAGGGAGGAGGAGGAGGAAGGAGAGGAGGAGGAGGAGGAAGAGGAGGAGTAGCAGTATGAAGGAGGAGGAGGAGGAGAAGAGGAGGAGGATGAGGAGGAGGAGGAGGAGAAGGAGGAGGAGGAGGAAGGAGAGGAGGAGGAGGAGGAAGAGGAGGAGTAGCAGTATGAAGGAGGAGGAGGAGGAGGAGGAGGAGGAGGAAGGGGAGGAGGTGAGACTGAGGATCTAAAGAGCCTGAAGGTTCTACGACGAGGTGTAAACGAGGATCAGGTCAAAGGTCCAAACGCTGGTCGGATCTGGTTCTGAGATCAGATCATGAACCCGAGAGCGACGACCTCAGCAGAAGCTCAGCCATACAAGCACCGAACCCTGATGCACGACTCAACCCTCATCGGGTCCGAGGGTCCTGACGGCACCACGCAGAAGGGATTGGACCTGGAGGTGGGGCAGATGTAGAGACGACCTTTGACCTGAGGGAGGCGGGGGGCGCTTGTCAAAAGACTCGTAGTTTTACACGCCATGAAATATTCATCTGCTAAGTGGTTCAGCGTTTTAGCCGCGAGAGCTTCATGCATTGTTTAGGCGCCGCGACCGGAAGGTGGCGAGGAGGCGTAATGGACCGGGCGCTCCAGACAGGAAGTGGAACCCACGGGCCAGGAAACATCAGGGCCTCGAGTCTTAATCAAACCACTCCACTGGAGAGTTGCTCACATTTCTGACCAGGTTTGACTTCGAACGAAACATCTCGATGCTAAGCGATCGATAACATTTCGTATTCACAACTTTTAGGGGTTCAAGTCAATCACAGAACAAAACGACATAAAAGATTCCAGTCGATATTCCCGCATCGAGTCGCTCATATTTTTGACCAGGTTTAACTAAAGTTGAAGAGTAATATTACTGCTGAACAACCAGGAAGTGCTTCAAGATAGCCCGATGCTAAGCTAACGATTAAATAGACTATTACTTTCCTTACGGCCAAAGAACAAAATGTTCAGGATTCTTAGTCGCTCATATTTTTGACCAGGTTTAAATTTTCAAAAACATTACAATCTAAAATGAATAAACTTCTGAAAGTTGCTAATGTTTTTGCTACATTTTATGGAATTAATGCTGAAAAAAACCAGGAATATTTTAACGTAGCTTAATGCTAAGCTAATCGAGTATCGCACAACTTTTCGGGGTTGAAGTCTAACAAAAAGTAAATGGTTTTAAACTTCAACAATGTTTAAACAAAAAAAGTCAGTTAATTAGTAATTAAAAAAATAATAATAATAATTTAAATTACAGATGAAAACATGCAACAACACAAAACTAAGCAACACAACTAAACAACAGCTAACAACAACAGAGTCACTTACATTTTTGACCAGGTTTGACTTCATCATTGCCAAAACAATTCAGAAACAAACAGGAAGTGCTTCATCGTAGCGTAAAAGTTGCTCAACTTTTCAAGGTTAAAGTCACGGAATTTAAACGTTGAACAAACTAATGGATTCTTAATACATGCTGCATTTCTCCTCCACAGAGTCGCTCATATTTTTGACCAGGTTTAACTTCACCTGCACTTAAAAATTACAAAAGGAAAGAGGAAATGCTTCTAAATAAACTGAGCTAACAATTAAGCATTTCCGAGTCCAAGTCAAACAAAGAACAAAATGACCTCAAGGATTGAAGAGTCGCTCACATTTTTGACCAGGTTTAACTAAACTTATTCTTAAAATTGACATAAAGAAAACAGGAAATGCTTCATCGTAGTGTAAAAGTTACTCAAATTTTCGAGGTTAAAGTCACGGAATTTAAACGTTGAACAAACTAATGGATTCTTAATACATGCTGCATTTCTCCTCCACAGAGTTGCTCATATTTTTGACCAGGTTTAACTTCACCTGCACTTAAAAATTACATAAAGAAAACAGGAAATGCTTCTAAATAAACTGAGCTAACAATTAAGCATTTCCGAGTCCAAGTCAAACAAAGAACAAAATGACCTCAAGGATTGAACAGTCGCTCACATTTTTAAACAGGTTTGACTTCACCAGCACTAAAACAATCCGTAAACAAACAGGAAGTGCTTCATCGTAGCGTAAAAGTTGCTCAACTTTTCAAGGTTAAAGAAAGGGAATTGAAACATCGAACAAACTAACGTATTCTAAACACATACGGTATTTCTCCTCCACAGAGTCGCTCATATTTTTGACCAGGTTTAACTTCACCAACACTTAGTAGCTTGAAACTAAGCCATCATTTGAATCCAGTGTCTTTGGTGGAAGTAAAGTCGTGTTATTGTTGCGTTGACCCGTGTTCACGTGTCGACACACACGACCACGAGTTGTCGTGTTATTATGTCGTGTTATTATCGTCTCGCTTCACGGCGGGAGATGATGTCACGACCTGTCGATGGGGGTCGCCTCGGTCCTTGTACCGTCCCGAGTCGCGGGGGCAGCGTCTCTATAGAAGCTCATCGGGGACCCCGGTCCATAGATGAGGACCCGGCGACCTCTGATCCCCGAGGCCCCGGCGGGAGGCGACGGCAAACAATAACGCCGCGGCGAGCGACGGCCGCCGCGCTCCCCCGACAAACAACCAATCTTTGACCTCTTTACAGCGCGCGTGATACACTTTGCAGCCGAGGCCAGAGCGGCATCCATTATGAATGAGACCCATATTACTGCCAGCATTAGCAATGTATGAGCTGGGCTTTAGAAACACCAGGTCTGGGCTTTTCTGCCTTTCCTGCCACTCCTTTTTTTTTTCTTTCTCTTGTTTTCCTGCCTCTCCGGCCGCGAACCGGTCGACCGCGGCCTGACAGTTTGTCTGATGGTCGGCGGCTCCGTGAAGGGAGTCGTTTGCGGGAGAAATAAGGGGCCCCGGGGTCCATCCTTTCCACCGCTTCACTCTGGGTTTTCGCTGCAACATCTTCCTCCGCTTTCCTCTCGCAGCACAATCCTAATGAAATGCGAGCATCGGGCGCAGCATCCGCGTCGCTCGCAGCACGACATACATTTTTCATCAACCCCGAGATTTACAGTCGGTGGATACGAGGCGTCGTGTTCGTCCACGTGAGAGAGTCGAGCACCTCGGAGTGAGGCGCCTGTCGCCCCCCGGGTCACGCCGAGACTCCCCCGGAGCTGTGGGATTCGTCGGGGTCCCGCGGGCGAGGACGGAGGGGGGCGGAGCCAGAAGGAAGAACTACAAATACACAACACGGTCGGTTGCTGAAGTCGAGTCGCTTTCATGTCACGGGGTGGACACGCACAACGATACACACTTCTTAAGTTGTTGGACAAAAGTTTCGCATTAACACAACTTCAAAAGTAGTATTTTGTCGTCTGTACTACACAAACGTTTCATCAAAAAAACAATCGCACAGTCGAAGATCCTTAAAAGCATCTTGTGATTCTGTGTGTTAATGTGTGTGTGTGTTGTTTTCTTTACTGTACACATTTATGTAGATGTGTGGAAGTGGTTGTGTGTGTTCAAATGCAGGTTTTACTGTTTGTATATCTTTTTGAACTTTTATTTGTGCATTAGTGTTCATGTTGTTCTATGATTTTGTGTATATTAAGTACAGTATTTGTGTATGTGTGTGTTTCTTGTCTTGGTTTTTTTGTACGTGTTCTGTTTGTTGGTGTGTGTTTAGCTGTGTTTGTGCATGCATTATTTTTATATGTGTGTACTGTTTTGTATGTGCATCCCCTATTGTTTTTGTGTTTGTTCTGTTGTGTTTATTTGTGCATTAGTGTACATGTTGTTTTAGGATATTAAGTACAGTATTTGTGTATGTGTGTGTTGTTTTTTGTTTTGTTTTTATGTTTGTCTGTGCATTTGTGTGTTCTTTTGTGCGCTTTCTCTTTTGTGTTTGCGCCTGCATTTGTAGATGTGTGATTTTCTTGTGTTTTTGTGTGTATTTGTGTTTGCATTGTTGTGAGTATTGGTGCGTGCATGTGTTTTTATTTGTGTATGTGTTCTGTTGGTGTTTGTTTTGGTGTGATTGTGCATGCATTGGTTTATGTGTGCGTTCCGTTGTGTTTGTGTGTTGCATTGTGTGTTTAGGGTTTCTATGTCTGTGTATTTGTGTACGCATGTGTTTTATTGTGTTTGTATGTGCCTTTGTTTATGCGTGTGTTTTGTTGTGTTTCTTAGTGCAATCATGTTTTTTTGTTTTGTCTTCATTTGTGTATGTGTGTTAAGGTTGTTTTTGTCTGTGTATTTGTGTATTATGGTTTGTATGTGCATTTGTGTACATGTGTGTTTGCTCTTGTGTTTATGGCTGCATTTGTGCATGTGTGTGTTATGTTGTGTTTGTCTGTATACCTGTAATGTGTGTTTGTTTTTTTCACAACTTGAGAAAAAAAATGGTTAAGGGGTCAATTTCAGTTTTCTATTTCCTGTTTTCAAAATAAAAGTGTCCGCCCTGCACACGGGCGAGGAGTCCCCGGGGCAGACCCGGGACACACCGGCGGGATGACGAGGAGCGGACGGAGGACAAGGTAACGTCATCTGTTCTTCTTCTTGCTCACGGAAACAAACATTCTTGCTGGAGCCACAACAACACGGCGGCGGACAGGAAGTGGAGCGTCTGGACGGCAGCGATTATGACAGGAAGTTGCGCTCGTGATGCGCCGTAAGAGGAGACAGAAATCAATGGCGTGCCAATTATGACGCCGCGGCGAGTCCGCAGAGTGCAGCCGAGCACGAGGAGGAGGAACCATTACCAGCTCCTGCTCATCAAGAACCTCCTCGGGTTTCATCTCCTCACACCCGGACCTCTGCACAACATTAGACCCGGACCGCGGCCCCCGACCCGTGATTGGATGAGAACACAGAAGCCATTAAAGTCATTAACACACATCCAGGGCGAGGGGGGGGTCCGGCGCATACATCAGGACTGGAGGTCTTGAAGGAGCAGAACTCACCATGGATTATTTATGGCATCAGAAGCAGAATCTCTCGCGACCTTTTCAATCCTGGAGCGAACGAAACCAATCCTCTGGACGAGTTTTTTACTCGAGACGAACCGAAATATTTCTCCAGAAGATCCTGCAGCGTCTGCTTCGTGAGCTTCAGTGACTCCAACAACACAACCATGTCTTCAAATCACACACACACACACAGTGTGTAGAGAATTAGTTTCACAATAATTCATGTTTTGTGAGTCCATGTGTTCACATATTCATTTGTGACCATGTGCCATTGTGTGTATTCACGTCTGTGTTTGTTTATTTGTGTGTTTGTTTCTCTTTCACACTGTTTTTTTAAGGTGGTCTTTGTCTGTGTGTGTTTGTTTAAATGTGCCATATTTGTGCTTTTCTGTGTATGCTTGTCATGGTGTGTGTGTGTGTCTGTGTGCATCATAGTGCATATGAGTGTGTTTATTCGTGTGTTTTTTTGTGTGTTTTTATAAGTGTGTGTGTTAATGGGAGTGTAATTGTGTATTAATGCTTGTGTGTTCATGATTGTTTGCGTTCATGTGAGAGTTTTTTAGTGTGTATTTAGTTGTGTGTTTGCGTGTGTATATCTCAGTATATATGTGTGTGTTTGTGTGCAACATTGTGCGGTTCATGTGAGAGTTTTTAGTGTGTATTAATATCTGTGTGTTCATTGGATTGTTTTTTGTGTGTATTTATTAGTGTGTGTTTATGGGAATGTTTGTTTTTTGTATTTATGAGTGTGTGTTCATGGGACATTTTTGGTGTCCATGTGTGTTCATGGGAATCTTGTAAGTGTGTATCCATGTGTGTGTTCATGTGTGCATTCATGAGTGTGTGTGTGTTATTGTGTGTTCATGTGACTCTTGTAAGTGTGTATCCATATGTGCGTTCATGAGTGTGTGTGTGTGTGTGTTCATGTGACTCTTGTAAGTGTGTGTCCATGTGTGCGTTCATGAGTGTGTGTGTTAATGTGACTTTTGTAAGTGTGTGTCCATGTGTGCGTTCATGAGTGTGTGTGTGTGTGTTCATGTGACTCTTGTAAGTGTGTGTCCATGTGTGCGTTCATGAGTGTGTGTGTGTGTTCATGTGACTCTTGTAAGTGTGTGTCCATGTGTGCATCCATGCGTGCGTTCATGAGTGTGTGTGTGTGTTCATGGGACTCTTGTAAGTGTGTGTCCATGCATGTGTTCATGAGTGTGTGTGTTCATGTGACTCTTGTAAGTGTGTGTCCATGTGTGCGTTCATGAATGTGTGTGTGTTCATGTGAGTGTGTGTGTTTCATGTGACTCTTGTAAGTGTGTGTCCATGTGTGCGTTCATGAATGTGTGTGTCCATGCGTGCGTTCATGAGTGTGTGTGTGTGTTCATGTGACTCTTGTAAGTGTGTGTCCATGTGTGCGTTCATGAGTGTGTGTGTCCATGTGTGCGTCCATGAGTGTGTGTATCCATGTGTGCGTCCATGAGTGTGTGTGTCGTGTGTCTGCTTTGTTGCTGATTTCAGGTTCTGCTCATTGGTTGATGAATCACGAATCTTTTAATTGTCTGTCGACCTTGATGAAGTGAACGGACGCCATTTATCAATTAGTTGCGCGGCGGGTGACGTGGGGGGAGAGTGTCTGCTGACAGCCTGATTTTTCATCCGCTCGGTCAGCCCACACCAGCACCTTGAGAACTTATTTCACTCACGAATCCCTCGGTGCCAACAGAGTCGCACCGGAGCCAAATAAAAAGCGGGCGGTGTGACCGCAGTAATCTCCTGCGTGGGCGCCATGTTTGGATTCCTCCACGCCACCCAAATCCCCGGTGAATGCAGCCGCCACGGCGAGCGGCGTCTTGGTGAGGCTTTGGTAGATCCGAGCGTTATCACGAGCGTACGAGGAGGACGAGGAGGACGAGGAGGACGGGCAGACAAACAGGCGTGTGTCATGGTCCCTCTAAGCCCGGACGGTAACTCAGGACGAGCGCGGGATTAGCGGGACACGCGACCATAGAAACGTTCCCTGATCCTCGTTCAGGTTGTAAAAGTGATTCATCTGATTGAAAATCAATGTTTATGTCGGAACATCTACACAAACACTGAGACAGGAACAGTCATGAATGAAGATGTTTCAACCATATTGGGTAAAGCCTGAGACACCGAGCCGGCACAGCAGGGGGTCTCGAAACCCAAGACCATAACCTGAACATCCTCACAGCGTCCATGCAGGCTGGCTGCAGGTTTGAGACCCCAACAGTTTTACACTTGTTTATGTCGGACCCTAAAAGAACCCGACAACTTAAGAACAACATATAGATCTAGTTTAGTAACTTCTTACGCAACCTCGCCAAAAATGTCTGAGAAGGTTCTCATTCATCCAGGTCAGGGTTATTCAAGAGGTTCTAAAGCAGGGCTGTCAAACTGGTCCAGAAAAGGTTCAGGGTGGTGCAGGTTTTTGTTCAAACCAGTCAAGCACACATGAGTTAACCAATCAGGTGTCGGCTTAAACAAGCAACACCTGACCAATTAATTGATTACTTTCTTCAGGCGCCTGATTGGTTCAACTATATGTGCTGGACTGGTTGGATCCAAAACCTGCACCGTCTCGGCCCTTTTCTGGACCAGTTTGACACCTGTGTTCTAAAGGGTGTGTAGATTTCTAGGAAGATGTTTTTCCAGGAACTCTACACAGTCCAGTTGACTTTTGAACCTCTAGGACTTCCCAAAATTACAATGCTACCACAGCGTTACACTTTCCTGCCTGGAGGAAAGTAACAGTGGCGTCGCTGTGTAGACCCTATGAAAGGTTCTTTCAAGGTGTAACCCTAACCCTAACCCTAACCCTAAATGAGAGTGGACCAACATTCTTTCTTGAGCTCCAGCACCAACCCTAACCCTAACCCTAACCCTAACCCTAACCCTAACCCTAACCCTAACCCTAACTCAGGACTGACTCCACCATCTGTATGTTGAACCTATAGGAAACCACCTCCTTTGGGAGTCCTGGACCAACTCAAGAAGTGTATCGTACTCAGGATTCAGCCTTCTTTCTGAGTTGCAGTCACGGAGTGTCAGTAGCGACTCCACCTGAGGAACACCTCCCCACCCAACTCGCCGACGGTTTTCAATCCATGAGAAAGTGCCGTCTTGAGCGCTCGCTCTTGAGAGGACTCGCAACGCCTTCCCTCCCCCGCCGGCTATTTCCATCCCTCTCTTCCGTGCCTCACAAAACAAAACACCGTCTTTGAGAAGCCCACTCCTTCCCAGCCTTTCTGAAACACCGTTGTCCATTTTTTTTGTCAGACCATCTTGGCGCCGTTACCTAACCTTAAGTGTAGACGGACGGCGTCGAGGCCAGCGCCGACCTTTTCAACGCTGCACCCGCCATTCTCCGACGCCGGGCCCTGCAGATTGACTTTGCCCTGAGCCAGATGAAAGCGCCTGCTCATGTGTGAACGGCCCCTGCGCCGGGGTTGCCACATCCAAAAAAGCCCCGCAGGTCCGAGGGAACATTTTACAGCCTGTTTAACAGTTACTTCCAAAACCTCTCTCCTGCCTGCCTGCTTTTTTTTCTTCCCCCTCTTGCCGCAGAGAGATTTCTCCGGCATCAGACCGTGTGCGCTGATTGACTCTGAAACGGGTGTTGATTAAAAAGTCAGCAGTGTTCGCTCTTGTTTTCCCGAGGATCCTGGGAGCACAAACAGCTTGATAGGCTGCGTGTGAAAGTCCTCGGGCCTGACGAGGGACCTCGCGGGCGAGAGAAGAAGAAGAAGAAGAAGAAGAAGGGGGCTCGCCTTGCTTTTTTGGAATCCAATAAAGTGCTTTATTCCAGGGCCGGGGCCGACGTGAGGCTAATCTTTGATCTGAACTGGAAGCTGAGGGCTCCGAGTGGGCCCCGCGCCGCCCCATTATTTATAGGGAACTTCAAAAGGTTCCGCTGATCACGCCTGGTGTCTTATCTGGAGAGCCCAACAGCCACAACAACAAAAACAGCGAGGAGGATTCCGAGCACGGAGAGGGAGGTGGATGAAGGTCTGTCGGGCTCGGCGGGGAGATTAGCAGCGATCTCAGCCTCGCTCGCTAAAGGTTTCTTTTCTCTGCGAAGAAACAAGCCGGTGATAATTACACGGCGAGCGGCGCCGGCCGTCAATGTCACGGACCCTTCCGTCCGACCCTCCTCCTCCTCCTACTATCACTGCCACCTCGGCATCAGAATGCGACTGGCCTCAAACTGCTGACTCGCTCACAGTCCATTGAGTTTCTTCTCCTTATCAAATTACAGCCACCTCAATAAACCACTAGCTGCAGCGCGCCGCGAGAAATGAGGTTTTCTCCGCCGCACGCCGCCGGCGCCGCACTCTCCTCGCATCCTTCTTTGAAAAGCAGGATAAAGGAGGACGTGTTGGGATCCGGGGGTGGCTGATGCGAAGGGTTTATGATTGTACTCCTTTGTACAGCCCGTGTGATGAGGGCTGGAGATGCATCCGCGGATTGCCGGCCGACCCTGATTGGTCGACGTGGGCTGACATCCAGATGGCCGGCGCCTTCGGGGGAGATTTTTACTTCCACCCCAACAACTGCTCAATGGCAGTGGTCCACCTGGACCCCGGCAACTCGCCCTGAATCGTGGGAGTCTGGGAGATACTGGAGAGTATAGTGGATGTTTTTGATGATTTCATAGAAAATACAAATATCACTCTGGTTAACCGACATAGTTATTTTATCATTTTTATGTTATTTACGCTTATTTACAGTTATTTTTTAGCGCCAAAAAAAACGTAGAATAATGATTCAAATTACCAGCAGTAACTATGCCTCGACTTGTAAGTAACAGGAAGTAATTATTTGTGTTTATTGGTTTATCTTGTAATATGGTTTGTAAGAAGAAAATTTGCACTCAATGTATCCATGTATTTATAGTTAATTTTATTTGTTTAAATCGTGGTTTTAAGGCTTTAAAGACTTTTGCTAAATTTTTCTTCTGCTTTAAAATGTATATATATATATATATATATTGTATATGTATATCTATTTTTACGTTAAACAATTTACTTTATATATTTTCAGTTTATATTGTAATTATTTTTTTTAATTTTAATTGAGTTTCATTTTAAGACGTAAACACAAAACCAAAACCAAAACAAGTTAATATATAACATTTTACATCGATCTACTTTCCATTTAGCTTTTTTTTTTAGCCTATAAATATGTTTTACTGAAGTATGTTAGCTAAGAGTACTAGTTTATTCTGGAGTATCTGAAGACAGATGTACTGGTTGTCACAAGTGTTTCAACTTTTTTCAAAAGTTCATTTTTTAATATCCAGTGAAGTTGTGACTCGTCCCAGCAGCACCAGAGAGTCGCCTCGGTCGTCGCCCCGTCTTCTCCGCCCCGGTGTCACCGCAGAGCAAATGACGGCGTCCGATCACCCGGTGCGGCCCCGACTACGACGGGCCTTCGGGGACCAGACCGAGCAAGGTCATCCGTCTCATTTTGCGAGCGGCGCCGCAGTTATTACAAAGTCAAAATGAAAAAGGCTCATCGCGGGTCAGCGCCTGACAGCTGATGGATGTCATCAAACCTGCCCAGCAGTCGGTCCCTGGTTCAGCCACCGGAGTAAATAAGGAGCAGGAAGTCTCCGAGACCTCGGCAGACCTCCATCCATCCACCTGCGACGGTCCGAGGAAGTTGATTTACAACATCGGGTTTTTTTTTATTTCAGGGCTGTAATTGCCGCGGCGCTAATGCATGCTAATGAGCGCTCAAGCTAGCGACCTGGTGCGAACCCCAACCTTAACGCGTCTCCTCCGACCTGAACCAACATCAATATTTATCTTTCTTCTATTACCGCGTTCCCTGCTCCACGTGCTAATTGCTACAATTAGCATTGAATAAGAGCCATTGAGAGAACGCGGGGCTCGCAGGCCGGGGCAGGTGTTCGAGCATCGGGTCCCGAAAACACAGGGACGTTGAACACGAACCAAACGACCTTCACAGAGGATCACGACTCACTGCACACCAAGAACTCCCTCCGGCGGGATAAGAACCAACAACCACCCTGTTGCGATGGAACACCAGGAGAGTCTACGCGACGCACAACACATTATCCTCACGAGCTCGAGTCATTTCAGTCAGTTGAGTCGTGACAAATCCAGTCATGAACATGACTCGTCTACGTTTGTAGGATTCAGCTCTCGAGCACACAGCTTGAGTCGGTTCTTGAACGATTCAAAATCACTTCCTGTCCGACGTGGAGTTTGGTGAACAACTTCCTGTTAATCAACAGGTTAAATGAATCAATGGAGTTGCTATCTTGCGCCCTCTGGTGGATGGTCACGACATATATATATATAAACCGCAGCTATGTGACTCATGGGTTAATGTGACAAGTAACTTGTACACCTTTTTTTTCAAAAGGATCAACCTGAGCTACATTTAATAGGTTATCTATAAGGAACCCGCCTGGTCCCGGACCGACTCACATCGGGTCAAGAACTCTGAAGCGTACCCATGATTCAGTCTGTTTACGAGTCGCTCCATGGAACCGAGCGTCGGATGCGACTCCTCCTTAGTAATAAGTAAAAAGTTGTGTAGCCATCTTTAGCACTTGTATCGCCTTCCTTCCCTTACTGACTACTTCCATCCCCCTCTTTTTTAATGATTCAAAATCACTTCCTGTCCCACGTGAACCACTTCCTGTTGTCAAACGTGATCACTGGATTAAATGAATCCACTAATTCTATAACGCAGGAGTCGTCATGCGCCCTCTAGTGGCAAGTCACTACATATAAAAACCGCAGCTACGTGACTCATGGGTTAACTCGACGAGTGAGTCTTAATTTAAAGACGATAAAAGCTACATTTGAGAGGTCAGGAGAAGCGAAAACTGCTGAGGCAAGCAGACGGTTTGATGGAACGAGACAGAAGAGTCGTACGCCGAGAAGAATGATCACCGTGGGTCGGACCTGGAGGCCCGACCCGCTCGCTCCGGCAGCACAATCAGGGGAACCGCTGACCTTTTTGCTGATGGCGAGCACGTCACGCCGAGTCCTGGAGCTCGTAAAGCAGCGGAGGCGCCGCGCAAGATCTATTAGTTTGCTCTTTTATCTGCAATAATCCTGACAGAAGAAGTAATGCCAGGACCAAACAATCAAATCAGAGCGCGGCCATCGCTCACGGCGGCGTCCGGCTCGCGGCGCAGGACGTCCGACTCGTAAGAAATGATCGCGTGATTCCATTAAAATTCCCAATTATACTTTTGACTGATTTTTCTTGACACCTTTTGTTTTTTCGCTAAATCCAGAACAAACAAGCTCGGAAGCTCTCGATCGCGGTTTCGCCGCCGTGTAAACCCCCCCGCCCCCCAAAAAAAAAAAGTGGTTGAATCATTAAAAACACATTTGCTCCCCGAAAGACGCCCGCCGACACAAACAAGACGAAGGAAAACTCTCATTTGTAAGTTACGTTTGTTTTTTAACGACGACGCTCCCGCGGGACGCCATGAAAGCTCATAAGCGCGAGGAGAAGACGCCCCGAGGCGCCGCTCGCTCCCACTGATCTCACCTTGATAGATGATTCGTGTGCGCCGACGAACACACCGGGCCGCGAGACGGCGGCCATATTGAGGAGGAAGACGAGGAGGAGGAGGAGGAGAGTTTCATCGCTCTCTTATTTCCTGTTGATTACCCCAGAAAAAAAAAAAGCGTGGGAGACGGACGAGGTTCGTTTTCAGACCGCAGGGAAACAAGTTCATCCGTCTGGATCAAGACTTTATTCGTGACGCAGGAAAGTATGAACCAAGAGACTGAAGTTTCTTAAGATTGTTTGTTTTTCTTTTTTTGTAAATATGCGAAGCCGTTGACGACACAATAATACGAGTCTGACGGAATTATATTTATGTTATTAATATATTAATCAAGATTCACTGATTTATGAAACAAAAAGTTCTGATTCTTCTGCTTTTTTTCCCTGTGGTTGACAGGAATAAAGTGACATTTTTAACCTGGTTTGTGACGACGTCACATCATGACATCGTTACGAAAAGTAAAAATTATAACTAAATGCACGATATTCAAGGTTTTTGCATCGAATAAAATATTTTTTTCTTTAAATTTCTATCTGTGTTTTGGTTTGATGGTGTGAGAAGAATTTAAAGTAAGAGAGATAAACGCTACTAAGAACTATCGGATACATAAATAATAATAATAATAAATAATAACAAAAACATGATAACAATGAATTATGTTCAATTCCTATAAAAAATAAATGAGAAAGAAAAAATGCTCTTCTCATTTTCTATCGCTTTATCCCTTACAGGGGTCGCTGGGTGACTGGAGTCTATCCCAGTATCATAGGGTGAGAGGCAGGGGACACCCTGGACAGGATGCCAGTCAGTCGCAGGACACAGAAAGACACACACACACACTCATACCTACGGACAATTTCTCTATCAAGTTCTCAATCAACCTTTGTATGTTTCTGGACTGTGGGAGGAAACCGGAGTGTCCGGAGTACCCGGAGTACATATTTATTTATGAGATTTAAATACTGTAAACATAAATACACAACAAAAATCGTTTTTGAATGTTTCTACTGTAATTCCAGACCATAAAACCGTGACTTTGGTCACAAGGCAACGAGTAAGAACGGTCGGATCTGCCTCTGGACTTGAGACACAGTTGGAGTTCTCGCCTATGTCAGTCTCGACCACCAGGGGGGGTGGCGCCTCACAGCAGGAAAACTTTCAGCGATTCTCTTGAAACGACGGCGTAATCTTACGCCGGGAGCTTTTTTTTTTCTCACCGCCGACCCCTGCTCGACGGCACGTTGAACGACCGGCGCAGCGTGAGTCCAATTATTCCTTCAGCGCGAGCGTGGTCGGCTGTGATTATCACGTTTGTCGCGGACTAGCCTGACACGGATGACGGATAATAAAGTTAAACACCAAAGTGGTATTCGAGAGGAGCCTTCGTCCGCCAGACGAGCCGCGGCACAAGCGTTGCGTGGACGATAATTAAAAGCTTCATCAGTGGCAAGAGAAGAAAATCTGTTGCCAGGTGAGGACTTCTGCGATCGCTCTTTTTCCACAAGTGGAGTTTATTAGCATCCGCGGCGCCCTGCATGCTAATCCTCCTACGCGGAATATAGACGGCGGCTCTGGCGCCCAACGCTAATGACTGCGGGATGTTTAGCATTATTGGCAAAATGTAAATACACATTTATCGATGCGCTGCGGAGGAAAGTCCTGCATGGAGACATAAAGCTGCACCTCGTCCGTCACGAGGGACGACGGTCGGTGGACGGACACGCTTAAAAGACACTTTAATGAACACATGACGTGTGTCACCCCAGTCCTCTCGGGGGCGCCGGAGCGAGACGAATCACGGACTAATTGATCTTCTATCAGAAAGTTTCACGTTGGATTCAGGAACACCTTAACACTGTGACTAGCACTGAAAAAACGGTTCACAACTACAGCGACATAATAAAAAAACAATGGACCAAGGGCTGACCCTTGAGCAACACCACAAATACATGGTGTCTGAGACACAACCGTTAGCTAGTGTCAACCAGGGACAATCTTTCACACCTTCTTCTTTAAGCCATTAGCTTCAGCTCGATAGCCTCTATTAAAACCTGACAACATTTTCGATGCAAATATAAAATAAATAATAACACTCGGTGGGTGAAATTTGGCATCATTTTAGCCAAAAACAGTAACGAAGCTTCATGAAGCATCGTCCTCATTTTCAGAGACCACTCTATGAAAACATTCCATCTTTTTCTAGGCTCAGCACCTGCTTATCTCAGAAAATGACAACATTTCTCCGTCATTTTCTTCTCTTGTTGAGTCAAAAGCTGCTCCGAAATAAGATGGTAAAACACAAGAAGCTTCGGATCATGGTTGACTTCGGCGAAGGAAGAAATGTCGTCTTCGTCAAAACCCACGGACGTTTAACGCCATCGATCTGTTCGATTGGTTTCTCAGCCTCGCCTGGACTTCCTCGTCCTCCAGTGACAAGAGCGTCTCGAGCATCCTCACACTCGGTCTAAATAGAATCTAGTTTCCTGCGTTAACCCCGGATCCCTGGGGGGGCGAGGGACCGGTGGGCTGACACGCCGGTGTCGCCGAGTCCCATTTGGAGCCCGTGGAGACCACAGCTCATCTTGCATTCGGGTCCTAACGAGTGCTCGTGTCAGGACAAAAACCTATTAGGGCCTCCCCAGTTACAGCCTCGCGTCTCCATTTACAGCTGTCAATAGTCCAGCTTGGCCTACAATAATGATCCCCCAGGATGGAGACATCCCTGTTAGCATTAGCCCGCCTCCCCACCCCCAGGAGACCGCCCGCCCGGATCCTTAGATATCTCAAGTCCCCGCGAATGTCTGCTGCCGTGGGAGGCCGGATCAAGGCTCGCATCGAGGGGGAAGTGTGTCACGAGTATTCCCTGTTCTATTCCTGCAGCACTTGTTCACCAGATGTGTGTGTGTGTGTGTGTGTGTGTGTGTGTGTGTGTGTGTGTGTGTGTCGCCTCGAGTACATTCAGAGAAAAGAGATCAGGATAGAAGAGGAGGAGGAGGAGGGAGAAACTGGAGAGGCAGAACAAGTCCTGCAACATAGAGATTCTTTTGCACACAAACCATGTTCCGGTAGAGGAACCACAACGAGAGGACGTTACAAGATAGAATTAGTCGCCACGAAAACATCCACTTCTTACTCGACCTGCTGCGATCATAGTCACTCTAACTTAGCAGGAAATAATACATGTTTGTCTTAAGTATATGTTAAGAATTCATCCATAAGAGGGCCTCGAGCAGCACCCAAATACCAAAGTAAAGCAGATCCAGACCCATTCGGATCTGGATCTGCTGACTCAAGTACGACTCGGTCACTCCTAACTTGACAGGATGAAGGCTTAACTCATTCTTGCTACGACTCTTGTGACTCGAACCTCAAAAACGAAGGATGGAATTGTGACGTAGATGGACTAACCTTTGAAAACACTAAGCGAACACCACGGTGACGCAAGCAGAGATTATTCAGTGTTAATAATGACCAAAGAAAAAGTACCACACAAAATGGTGTTATGAACATTAGGGCCAAAAAAATATTATCAATGTGACCTTGGACCAGAACTGTCTTTCTGTATGAAGCAGGTAAGAGTTTCTCAGGTTGTTGCACAGGTTTGACTCCCTCGAAACCCCATTGGACCTTGAAGCAAAGGTGCATCTCTTCAGGTGTTACAACGCTATCAAAACTCGAGTCCCGAACAGGAAGTGCTCCATCATGTGCTGCGTCATTGCTAATAAGCCGAGTCGTCTTTTCTGCGCCCGTTTCCCGAAACGATATCACCAAGAACTCATGAACCCGCATCCAGAGTTCCTGTGCGAGGAGCTGCAGCTCACGTATTCACTTCAAACCCACGGCAAACTTCTGAGAGAAACGCTCGTCAGAAGAAGACGCTGAGACAAAAGAGTCGTCTCCCTCTTTAAGCTCAAGTAACACCCGCTTCCTGCCAACAGCGCCGTCTTAGATAACGGAGCCCAGTTTACGAGCGCTGCCATATGCCCACCAACGCCTGGTAAATAGGAAATCCATGAGATGCCATGTTTTTTACGGCTTTGAAGACAGCTACTAACTACCTACTGCGAGCCCTCAGGCTCCGCCGTAAACATGCTCCGATGCGGCCCCGCGGCGCTGAGTGTCCTGTAAAAGCTCGGTAATTCATAACTCCCTCAACGTCCGGAGCCGTAACTCACCGACGCTCAGCCGCCAAACAGCGCGAGTGACATCATCTGGCGTTGAAGAACTCACTCGGCGAGGAAGTCTGTTTTGTCATAATCAGACGCCCACCGTCCCCCCCGGCGGCCTGCGGGGAGTCTCGCCTGCCGCTAATGAAAACAAACATTTAGCCGGATTTATCCGCGCCGCCGCCGACTACAAAGGGCTTCAAAGCGAAAACGTACACACCCGAAACACGGCGGCGCACAAATACCGGCGAGGTAATCTTTTATGTAATAAACTCCTGACGTGGCGTGATATCGCGTCGCAACATAACAAAAAAGCTAAACTTCACAGTGTCTGATTTGAAATGCAAACAAAGTGCGGCAGACACAGGCTATCGACTCCATCGACTTCCTCTTTTCTGACGACGCATCGCTGCGGCGAGAAGTAGATTAGTCCGGAACTCAAGCTTCGATGAGGAATTCAGAAGAAAAATAGATTTCCTGACAATAAAGACCCGAGACAAAGACTGTTGCTGCCTTTAAACGACATAAACCGAGGCGATCCTCAAGTAAAGTACGGAGTGAATGTTCTGCGGTACGAGTTGCTCAACCATCGACCAGGTTTAACCTTCTCTAGAGCAACAGAACAATTGTTTTACTCAGTTTGCATCGACGTAGCCAAAATGCTAGTTATGGCGGCGTGATGGTCCACGTCAACAATAGGTAACATGTTCAGAGTACAACAACACGTCAATAATACCATCTGTGGTCTTTGTTAAAAAAAGAAACATCATTGTCACGACTTCACCGAGATTTGTGCGACTTCAGATTGTCGCTAATAGTTAGCTTCATGATGCTAACTGCAGCCAAACCTTGAAACTAAATGAAAAACTAAATATGAACGAACAATATAAAATTGATAGTTAAGACGACTTTAAACTATTTATATATTTCTGCCAAGGAGCAAAAATTCTCATTTTCAGAGAACGTTGATGACTGGGGGTTGATGATAAAAAAAACATGCTGCTGTTCAGGATTACCATCTGGATCCATGAATCTTTTTAAGGGTTCATCACAATCGTCAGAGACGACCTCTGTGTTGAGCGTCTTGTGCGAGTCACCGCCACCAGCCATTAGAGATATTTCTAATGCTAAAAAAAGGTATATACATGTGGGGTTAAAAAAAATGATAGGTGTGGGTAGGCTTGGCAGAGGTCTGCACTCTCCGAGTGTGTATTTACTTACAAAAGTTTTAGTTCTTGGTAAGTCTTACAAGAACATAAATAATTCTAGTTGCTCGTGGCGCGTCCTGTGTGTTGGCAGCATGTACAGGAGGTGTCCAGTCGGCCTCCACCCACTCGGCCTTCCGGCTCCGTTCCTGTGCCCACTGTGGACAGATGGGTGGGAGGTTGCGAGGGCTACCACCGAAACGTGTGTGTGTGTCGAGTGTTTAGATGAGAAAACAAAGATGACGACGTCGTCATTATTTTCCTTCAATCACTGACACCATGTTTACTGCAACACATGCCTCTGATCGTCAACACACACACACACACACACACACACACACACACACACACACACACACACACACACACACACACACACACACACACACACACACACACACACCAGCAGTGAAATTAAAATATGTGAATAATTCAGCAGACGGAGAGAAACTTGAGTCACCTTGTCTTGTGTTGATTTTTTTTTTTTCTTTCGCCTAGAAAATTGCAGTGTTCACGTTTCACAAAATAATCGGATCAGTTCCAAAATCAATTCCCGATGCAGGAGGGAGGAAAGAGCGAGGTAAAATGAGGGGAGGAAAATCAATACTGCATGAAAAATGTATATATTCGGTGGTACCTGCCATCCCGGGAGTCAATACTGAGCTCTTCAAATCTCCGCGATCAAATGACTCCGGCGAGGTGTGAAGGGAATTTCTTAATAACGATCGTTGGGGAAGTTTATTCAAACTTTCATCAGCGCTAAAGCTCTGTGATCACGGGGAGCAACTTTGAGGAACAACAAAAGTATCGCCGACGCGCCAGGGGAAGGCGGCGTTCCGCGGAATCCGAAAAGGGATTCCTCTCCGGGAAAGTTCCCGGGAGGTGTCGTTTTCGTATTCAACGGCGGCGGGAATGAGTCGTGGAGCAGCACGAGGTCGCACGTCACATTCTCTACTCTTTCATTCCGGAGCAGAGAGCCCGAGCGAGGACACGGCGCGACCGGGACGGAATAATAGAGGATCCCCCCCCCTCCCCCTTCGTTTGGAGGGGAGTTCCGATTTCTAAAGACGGCACGCGGAGGGTCAAGGGGTTGCCTGTCGGCAGGGAGGGCGAGAGGAAGTTCTCCGCACGACGAGAGCGACACATGTCAGGATGAAAGGAGTCTTACCTCGGGCAGGTAGAGGAAGGCAGGGGGACACTGGAGCGAGTGGGGTAGCATCCCGGAACCGGAGAGCAGCAGGCAGCCGGAGTTGGCCATGGAGCTGAGCGCTGGGTGACGGGATGCTTTGCGCATTTAGCAGGGAGATCCTTTCACTCTCTCTCTCTCTCTCTCTCTCTGTCCTCTTTCTGGCTCCCCTCTTCGCTTTTATCAACCTCCTTCTTTCTTGCGTCTCTGGTGAGGGATGTGGCAGGACGGGCGAGCGGCGCGCAGACGATGTGCGAGCTCCGGCGTGATCGCTCGCTCCTCGCTATCCTCGCTCGCGACTCTGTTTACTTTGAGCGCGATAAAAGCCAACATAAGCATTCAGACACAGAAGGGGAGGTTCTGAGCGAGGAGGAGGGCGAGGAGCAGGCGGAGGAGGGGTTGCACCGTCGACAGGGGGGGTGGGTAGGTTAGTGTGGGGGTATAAAGGAGGTGGATAGCATTGTGGGAGTGGGGTTGGAGTCAGGGGGGGGGGGGGGCACTGATGAAGTCCCCGGTGGATTCATACATCAAACGGAAAGGCTGAATAACAGAGGGGATGTGAATGACATTAGAACAGCTGATCCTGGGCATTAGCACCTCGTGGGACCCGGCGTGCTGCCTTTTAATTGTGCCCCCCCAACCCCCCAGCAAACACACATATAAACACACCGCCATCAGTCGTCCACATGCGCTCAAGGACACGCGCTCGCTACATCTGTGGACAACGGACCGGTGCATAAAGGCATTCCGCCACAATAAAGCCGGGACGCGATCAGAAACCGGTCGGAGCCGGGGCCCGGAGTCACCTCTCGGACGCGTTAAACTGTGCACGGCGTTCCCTTTGATTCGCTCTCACGAGCGGGCGAACAAAGGGACGGCGCGCTCGGTTGGTCGGTCGGCCTTCGCGGGCTCTGAAGCCGAAGCAAAAGATCTATTCTGGGTCAAAGACAAACCTTGGCTTATTAGAAGAGCTGCACAGTGTCACACACACCAAGAAATACACACCATCGCCATGACAACGCGGCCAGAAGCACCAACAGTAGTTACTAGTTACAGTTTAGAATCTCCAGTTCCTGCTGCTGGTCTCGGGGAAGTTTGACCCAAAACCGGAAAATTCATTTTTACAACTTCTCTCGCAACCAGAGAGTAACGTGAAGTACAAACACCACGATATCATACTGAGAGTTTGACCTTTTGTGTAGTGAAGTATTTTGTGCGTTGATAGAACTTTGTCTTTGCAACACGTAATGATTATTATCTTTACCTTTATTTTAACCGTTGTGTTGTGTTCAAGTACCCACAGCCCTAACATGTGCTGTGTCCTTTGTGTTGTCTCTGGGTCAAGGTGACCCACAGGCCCTGAAAACAAATGTGCTGTGGTATCCTTTGTGTTGTCTCTGGGTCAAGGTGACCCAACAGGCCCATAAAAGAAATGTGTTTGTGGTATCCCTTGTGTTGTCACAGTGTCAAGGTGACCCAGAGGCCCAGAAAACAAATGTGTTTGTGTTATCCTTTGTGTTGACTCTGGGTCAAGTTGACCCAGAGGCCCAGAAAACAAATGTGTTTGTGTTATCCCTTGTGTTGTCTCTGGGTCAAGGTGTCCCTGAAGGACTATGAAAAAAAGGTGTTTGTGGTATCCCTTTCTGTTGTCTCTGGGTCAAGTTGACCCAAAGGCCCAGAATAAAAATGTGTTTGTGGTATCCCTTTCTGTTGTCTCTGGGTCAAGTTGACCCACAGGCACAGAAAACAAATGTGTTTATGGTATCCCTTTCTGTTGTCTCTGGGTCAAGTTGACCCACAGGCACAGAAAACAAATGTGTTTATGGTATCCCTTATCCCCAGAGACTCAGCAAGAGTCAAAAACAAAAACGCTTTTGGTTCTTAACTTAATAACTTCATGTTTTTGTTCAAATCTATTCATAATCTTTCTTGTGTTCAAGTAAATAAAAACTGAATGTATTCGTCAAAAATGTGTTAAAAAATGTGTAATTTAGGATTGAACTTTAATAAGATAATATTTTTCAATTAGTCTAATTTACACGGTAATATTTTGTTCTACTAACTTATTAAGTCAATATTTACAGAACCAAAAACACAAATGTGAATATAATCCTTTTACTTTTCAACTTTTACTCAAAAGCAAAAGTGTAAGTTTTACTCGTTCCTGTTTGATGACAGTTTCGTTTGTGTTCAGAACTACAATCTGGATCCATTTGCCTTTTGAAGGATTCGTCGCAACCTTAAGAGAGAACTTTAAGTTTTGTGTGTCTTGTGCGAGCGAGTTCTGGAGCCTAACATCCTCCAGCTGTCATCCACGGAAACACTTTCATTCAACCACTCGTCTAGAGTGTGTAACTAAAGTGTGCGTTTAAACACACGTGTTGTGTTGAGAGAAAACCTTCGTGAAGACATGGTTTCTCCTGCAGCCCACGCTTCCTCTCACTGCAGTCAAACGCACACTTGAACACACACGCGTGTGTAGCTCAAGGACGCGTGTTCAGCTACAGATGACGACAATCCTACACAACAAAAGGGATCGCAACAAGTCGTGACCTTGAGCGACTGGAAGGAAGACGGAGTCGAAGCGTCGCTGAACACCTCGGTCCACCTGCACACATGTTGGTGTGCGTCAAAAGAACAACACAACCACAGGAGAGACGTTTGGTTCTGAACACGTGAGCAGCGTCGCTGAGAAGCCATACGAGTGAACGAACCCTCAAAACCTTCCGCGATCCTGATGGAAATAAGGAAAAAATGTAACGCTGATTCAAAAACTTTCAATCTATGACGTTCACATCTTTCATCGATTTCAAAGTATTTATTTTTTATCGGGAATCAAAAACCAAACAGTTGAATCATTTTTTAAACAAATACAAATGAACGAAAATGCTTTTGTGTTTCAATATTCTGCTCGTAAATAAGGATCGAGTTCAGAAAATAATAGACTTTCAATTATAAAATTGAAAGTGTGCGATTAGACCAAACATTACGGCAGAAAAAGACCATGTGTTGATTGATATGTGTAGTATTGCCAAGTACTTGACTCTGGTGTTGTGATAGTGTAGAAACAAGTATATATGTGTAGTATTGTCCAGTACTTGACTCTGGTGTTGTGATAGTGTAGTAACAAGTATATATGTGTAGTATTGCCGAGTACTTGACTCTGGTGTTGTGATAGTGTAGAAACAAGTATATATGTGTAGTATTGTCCAGTACTTGACTCTGGTGTTGTGATAGTGTAGTAACAAGTATATATGTGTAGTATTGTCCAGTACTTGACTCTGGTGTTGTGATAGTGTAGAAACAAGTATATATGTGTCAGTATTGTCCAGTACTTTGACTCTGGTGTTGTGATAGTGTAGTAACAAGTATATATGTGTAGTATTGCCGAGTACTTGACTCTGGTGTTGTGATAGTGTAGAAACAAGTATATATGTGTAGTATTGTCCAGTACTTGACTCTGGTGTTGTGATAGTGTAGTAACAAGTATATATGTGTAGTATTGTCCAGTACTTGACTCTGGTGTTGTGATAGTGTAGTAACAAGTATATATGTGTAGTATTGTCCAGTACTTGACTCTGGTGTTTTGATAGTGTAGTAAAATATTATATTTTAGTATTGTCCAGTACTTGACTCTGGTGTTGTGATAGTGTAGTAACAAGTATATATGTGTAGTATTGTCCAGTACTTGACTCTGGTGTTGTGATAGTGTAGTAACAAGTATATATGTGTAGTATTGTCCAGTACTTGACTCTGGTGTTGTGATAGTGTAGTAACAAGTATATATGTGTAGTATTGTCCAGTACTTGACTCTGGTGTTGTGATAGTGTAGTAACAAGTATATATGTGTAGTATTGTCCAGTACTTGACTCTGGTGTTGTGATAGTGTAGTAACAAGTATATATGTGTAGTATTGTCCAGTACTTGACTCTGGTGTTGTGATAGTGTAGTAACAAGTATATATGTGTAGTATTGTCCAGTACTTGACTCTGGTGTTGTGATAGTGTAGTAACAAGTATATATGTGTAGTATTCTCCAGTACTTGACCGGTGTGGATAGTGTAGTAACAAGTATATATGTGTAGTATTGTCCAGTACTTGACTCTGGTGTTGTGATAGTGTAGTAACAAGTATATATGTGTAGTATTGTCCAGTACTTGACTCTGGTGTTGTGATAGTGTAGTAACAAGTATATATGTGTAGTATTGTCCAGTACTTGACTCTGGTGTTGTGATAGTGTAGTAACAAGGATATTGTGTAGTATTGTACAGTACTTGACTGATAGTGTAGTAACAAGTATATATGTGTAGTATTCTCCAGTACTTGACTCTGGTGTTGTGATAGTGTAGTAACAAGTATATATGTGTAGTATTGTCCAGTACTTGACTCTGGTGTTGTGATAGTGTAGTAACAAGTATATATGTGTAGTATTGTCCAGTACTTGACTCTGGTGTTGTGATAGTGTAGTAACAAGTATATATGTGTAGTATTGTCCAGTACTTGACTCTGGTGTTGTGATAGTGTAGTAACAAGTATATATGTGTATACTCAGTACTTGACTCTGGTGTATAGTGTAGTAACAAGTATATGTGTAGTATTGTCAGTACTTGACTCTGGTGTTGTGATAGTGTAGTAACAAGTATATGTGTAGTATTGTCAGTACTTGACTCTGGTGTTGTGATAGTGTAGTAACAAGTATATATGTGTAGTATTGTCCAGTACTTGACTCTGGTGTTGTGATAGTGTAGTAACAAGTATATATGTGTAGTATTGTCCAGTACTTGACTCTGGTGTTGTGATAGTGTAGTAACAAGTATATATGTGTAGTATTGTCCAGTACTTGACTCTGGTGTTGTGATAGTGTAGTAACAAGTATATATGTGTAGTATTGTCCAGTACTTGACTCTGGTGTTGTGATAGTGTAGTAACAAGTATATATGTGTAGTATTGTCCAGTACTTGACTCTGGTGTTGTGATAGTGTAGTAACAAGTATATATGTGTAGTATTGTCCAGTACTTGACTCTGGTGTTGTGATAGTGTAGTAACAAGTATATATGTGTAGTATTCTCCAGTACTTGACTCTGGTGTTGTGATAGTGTAGTAACAAGTATATATGTGTAGTATTGTCCAGTACTTGACTCTGGTGTTGTTATAGTGTAGTAACAAGTATATATGTGTAGTATTCTCCAGTACTTGACTCTGGTGTTGTGATAGTGTAGTAACAAGTATATATGTGTAGTATTGTCCAGTACTTGACTCTGGTGTTGTGATAGTGTAGTAACAAGTATATATGTGTAGTATTGTCCAGTACTTGACTCTGGTTTGTTATAGTGTAGTAACAAGTATTTAGTCTCAGTACTTGACTCTGGTGTTGTGATAGTGTAGTAACAAGTATATTTGTGTAGTATTGTCCAGTACTTGACTCTGGTGTTGTTATAGTGTAGTAACAAGGATATATGTGTAGTATTCTCCAGTACTTGACTCTGGTGTAGTAGTATTTACAGACCACATGACTCTTGATGAAGTCTTAACTATGTCCAAACATCAGCTTTAAAAGCTGCTGGAGTCACTGTATCCTCTCGTCCTCAGTCATCGTCGGGATTTGAATTGTTCCTTCAGCTGCGGAGGACTTAAAAACTGCTGCCAGCTAGTGGCCGGAAGTTTAATTGCAACACAAACGCGAACAAAGACTATGAATATTTTCATGTTAATTGTAAAAAAAAAATATATATTTTATTTACGGTCGTAACAAGGTCAGAGTGCGGGTCATCGCCACGGAGCAGAATGTTCTGGAGACGAGACCCCGAGGATTAAACACCATCAACCCGAGCGGGTTCACAGTCGGACCCGAGATCCACCGGAACACTCCAGAGGTTCTGATGAAGCCACGAGATCCTTTATCTGGTCATGTGACTCAGAACCGCTTCAGTGACTCGTTTGACGACACGGACTCGCAAGAACACCCGGACACTAGTATCTCTGTAGGGAAGTTATATTTGTAGAAAATACTACTTTAATTCATCACAAACACTTAAAACAACAGAACGTTTGTTATCAAGTTTTATACTCCGAGTGATATCGAAGGTACAACTGTGAGTCGAGTTATTGAGTCATTGATCCGGAGATTCTGACTCACTTTGACTCATTCTTAATGAATCCCTAGACGAGTCAGGGTCGAGTCCCTCAGCCTGCTGACCGGGTTTAACTGGTCAGTTTACCAGCTGAAGCCATTACTTAATAAAATACATTTAAAACCTTAAAAAATATATACAATTAATTGAAAATGATCCATGATCAAACAAGAAATACATTTTTAAATCATATTTTAAATCCAAATCATTTATTATTCATTATGAATAAAGTTTTTAATTAAAGTAGTACATAGTTAATATATATATCTTAATATAGTTTAAGGTTTTAAGTACAAATAATTTGTAATTCCTTTTAAATAAAGTGTTTATATTAAAGTACTTCATAGTTTGGTAAAGAATTAAAACATATATATAATTTATATTAGAAAGTAAATACTTAACTCAATAATTAAATATATATTTTATATACTTTTGTATGCGTCATATTTTAAGATTTCAAGTGCAAATAGTTTATAATTAATTTCTAAATAAAGTGTTTCTATTAAAGTACTACAAAGTTTAGTAAACAATAAAAAGAAAAATCATAATTTATATTAGAAAGTACTTAAAACAGTCAATACTAAAATATATATTTTATATACTTTTGTATGCATCATATTTTAAGATTTAATTTGCAATTCATTTTGAATAAAGTTTTTCTATTAAAGTACTACATAGTTAATATATATATATATATATATATATATTAATACAGTTTATGTTTTTAAGTAAAAATAATTTGTAATTCCTTTTAAATGAAGTGTTTCTATTAAAGTACTTCATAGTTTGGTAAATAATTAAAAAATAAATATAATTTATATTAGAAAGTCAATACTTAACTCAATATTAAATGTATATTTTATATACTTTTGTATACGTCATATTTTAAGATTTCAAGTACGAATAGTTTATAATTAATTTATGAATAAAGTGTTTCTATTAAAGTACTACATAGTTAATATATATATCTTAATATATTTTAAGATTTGAGGTACAAATCATTTGTAATTCATTCATCAATTGTTTCCATTAAAGTAGTACATAGTTTGGTAAAGAAGTAGTACAAATATATATATAAATATACATGTTATAGAATATTTTTAACAATATAAAAGTCAATACTTTAAATAAAATACTTAAATACTTAAATGAATATATTTGACTTACGTATTAAGTCGTAAGTAAAAACAAAGATAGAAAATGAAAAAAAGGTCATTTAAAGACAAGAAGGTTGTCGGTTCGACTCTGGAATCAGTGGCTTCTGTCTGCGTTTGTTCTGGAACGTTTTCACCAGATTCCGTCTGTGAATAATTCAAATGAGTTGCCGGTTCTCTCCCTTCAAAGACAAACGCTGCTCAACGGCGCTTCGGTTCTGTGGTCGCGAGGAATCAAAGCGCCGTCGACTCCCAACATGGCTGCTCGTCCAATTAGACGACAGCAGCGTCGGAGGAATCGCCCGTCAGCGGCGAGAAAGTTCATCATTCAAATCATGTTTTTGTTTTTTGGGAGGACGCCGTCGTCTTCGCTCGTTCGCCGCGTCGGCGCCGGAACCGTCGGCCATGTTGTTATTACCATGATCACCGTCAGCGTCAGGAGGTCCGGCGTGAGACGCGACGAGCGAAGACGACTCGTGGCGACGACGAGGTGGATCTTCAGGGACGACCGAGTCCATCACTGACGCCAGAAGAAGAGGCGGAAAACTTGACGACAAACATCTCGAAGCGTCTGTAGATGTGACGGGAATTATGGCGCCTGACGGAGTACGACCACGAGAGCTCGGTAGGGGGCGTATGTGAGCGTTTGAGACTCTGTGCTAATGCTAGCTAATGCTAGCTAACGCCGCGAGAAGACTGTATTTCCAAGAATCTGTTGATATGTATCACAATACAGAGTCAACGATATCTTGTATATAATATATAGTGATAATATAGTAACGAGTACATATGTGTAGTATTGTCCAGTACTTGACTCTGGTGTTGTGATAGTGTAGTAACAAGTATATATGTGTAGTATTGTCCAGTACTTGACTCTGATGTTGTGATAGTGTAGGAACAAGTATATATATGTAGTATTGTGGAGTACTTGACTCTGGTGTTGTGATAGTGTAGTAACAAGGATATATGTGTAGTATTGTCCAGTACTTGACTCTGGTGTTGTGATAGTGTAGTAACAAGTATATATGTGTAGTATTGTCCAGTACTTGACTCTGGTGTTGTGATAGTGTAGTAACAAGGATATATGTGTAGTATTGTCCAGTACTTGACTCTGGTGTTGTGATAGTGTAGTAACAAGAATATATGTGTAGTATTGTCCAGTACTTGACTCTGGTGTTGTGATAGTGTAGTAACAAGTATATATGTGTATTTTCCAGTACTTGACTCTGGTGTTGTGATAGTGTAGTAACAAGTATACATGTGTAGTATTGTCCAGTACTTGACTCTGGTGTTGTGATAGTGTAGTAACAAGTATATATGTGTAGTATTGTCCAGTACTTGACTCTGGTGTTGTGATAGTGTAGTAACAAGTATATATGTGTAGTATTGTCCAGTACTTGACTCTGGTGTTGTGATAGTGTAGTAACAAGTATATATGTGTAGTATTGTCCAGTACTTGACTCTGGTGTTGTGATAGTGTAGTAACAAGTATATAAGTGTAGTATTGTCCAGTATATGTGAATTGTAAAGTATATGTGTAGTATTGTCCAGTACTTGACTCTGGTGTTGTGATAGTGTAGTAACAAGTATATATGTGTAGTATTGTCCAGTACTTGACTCTGGTGTTGTGATAGTGTAGTAACAAGTATATATGTGTAGTATTGTCCAGTACTTGACTCTGGTGTTGTGATAGTGTAGTAACAAGTATATATGTGTAGTATTGTCCAGTACTTGACTCTGGTGTTGTGATAGTGTAGTAACAAGTATATATGTGTAGTATTGTCCAGTACTTGACTCTGGTGTTGTGATAGTGTAGTAACAAGTATATATGTGTAGTATTGTCCAGTACTTGACTCTGGTGTTGTGATAGTGTAGTAACAAGTATATATATGTAGTATTGTCCAGTACTTGACTCTGGTGTTGTGATAGTGTAGTAACAAGTATATATGTGTAGTATTGTCCAGTACTTGACTCTGGTGTTGTGATAGTGTAGTAACAAGTATATATGTGTAGTATTGTCCAGTACTTGACTCTGGTGTTGTGATAGTGTAGTAACAAGTATATATGTGTAGTATTGTCCAGTACTTGACTCTGGTGTTGTGATAGTGTAGTAACAAGTATATATGTGTAGTATTGTCCAGTACTTGACTCTGGTGTTGTGATAGTGTAGTAACAAGTATAATGTGTAGTATTGTCCAGTATGACTCTGTTTGTGTAGTGTAGTAAAGTATTGTCCAGTACTTGACTCTGGTGTTGTGATGGTGTAGTAACAAGTATATATGTGTAGTATTGTCCAGTACTTGACTCTGGTGTTGTGATAGTGTAGTAACAAGTATATATGTGTAGTATTGTCCAGTACTTGACTCTGGTGTTGTGATAGTGTAGTAACAAGTATATATGTGTAGTATTGTCCAGTACTTGACTCTGGTGTTGTGATAGTGTAGTAACAAGTATATATGTGTAGTATTGTCCAGTACTTGACTCTGGTGTTGTAGTATTTACAGACCACATGACTCTTGACAAAGTCGTAACTTCTTTCAAAATATGTCCAAACATCAGCTTTAAAAGCTGCTGGACTCACTTTATCCTCTCGTCCTCAGTCATCACTGTATCCTCTCGTCCTCAGTCATCACTGTATCCTCTCGTCCTCAGTCATCACTGTATCCTCTCGTCCTCAGTCATCACTGTATCCTATTGTCCTCAGTCATCACTGTATCCTCTCGTCCTCAGTCATCCCTTAATCTCGTCCTCAGTCATCACTGTATCCTCTCGTCCTCAGTCATCACTGTATCCTCTTGCCCTCAGTCATCACTGTATCCTCTTGTCCTCAGTCATCACTGTATCCTCTTGTCCTCAGTCATCATAGTATCCTCTCGTCCTCAGTCATCCCTGTATCCTCTCGTCCTCAGTCATCACTGTATCCTCTCGTCCTCAGTCATCACTGTATCCTTTCGTCCTCAGTCATCACTGTATCCTCTCGTCCTCAGTCATCACTGTATCCTTTCGTCCTCAGTCATCACTGTATCCTCTCGTCCTCAGTCATCACTGTATCCTATTGTCCTCAGTAATCATAGTATCCTCTCGTCCTCAGTCATCACTGTATCCTCTCGTCCTCAGTCATCACTGTATCCTCTCGTCCTCAGTCATCCCTGTATCCTCTCGTCCTCAGTCATCACTGTATCCTCTCGTCCTCAGTCATCCCTGTATCCTCTCGTCCTCAGTCATCACTGTATCCTCTCGTCCTCAGTCATCACTGTATCCTCTCGTCCTCAGTCATCCCTGTATCCTCTCGTCCTCAGTCATCACTGTATCCTCTCGTCCTCAGTCATCACTGTATCCTCTTGCCCTCAGTCATCATAGTATCCTCTCGTCCTCAGTCATCCCTGTATCCTCTCGTCCTCAGTCATCACTGTATCCTCTCGTCCTCAGTCATCACTGTATCCTCTCGTCCTCAGTCATCACTGTATCCTCTCGTCCTCAGTCATCACTGTATCCTCTCGTCCTCAGTCATCACTGTATCCTCTCGTCCTCAGTCATCACTGTATCCTCTTGTCCTCTCAGTCATCATAGTATCCTCTCGTCCTCAGTCATCACTGTATCCTCTGTCCTCAGTCATCATGTATCCTTCTGTCCTCAGTCATCGCTGTATCCTCTTGTCCTCAGTCATCACTGTATCCTCTCGTCCTCAGTCATCACTGTATCCTCTTGCTCTCAGTCATCATAGTATCCTCTCGTCCTCAGTCATCACTGTATCCTCTCGTCCTCAGTCATCACTGTATCCTCTCGTCCTCAGTCATCGCTGTATCCTCTTGTCCTCAGTCATCACTGTATCCTCTTGTCCTCGGTCATCACTGTATCCTCTCGTCCTCAGTCATCACTGTATCCTCTCGTCCTCAGTCATCACTGTATCCTCTCATCCTCATCCATCACTGTATCCTCTTGTCCTCAGTCATCACTGTACACTGTCTTCCTCAGTCATCACTGTATCCTCTTGTCCTCGGTCATCACTGTATCCTCTCGTCCTCAGTCATCACTGTATCCTCTCGTCCTCAGTCATCACTGTATCCTCTTGCCCTCAGTCATCATAGTATCCTCTCGTCCTCAGTCATCCTGTATCCTCTCGTCCTCAGTCATCATTGTATCCTCTCGTCCTCAGTCATCACTGTATCCTCTCGTCCTCAGTCATCACTGTATCCTCTCGTCCTCAGTCATCACTGTATCCTCTTGTCCTCAGTCATCACTGTATCCTCTCATCCTCAGTCATTGCAGGCATTTCCTTTTTCCTTCAGCTTCAGAGGATGCTATGACTGCTGCCATCTAGTGGTCGGATGTTTAATTGCGACACAAAAATGAACATGAATATCGATACAGTACGGTGAAAAGAAACACGATGTATCGAACAGTCACCACTTGACGCCAAAACGATCGAATTCAGCTAATGACGCAAGATGTCGCGCTAGCAAAGAGCTGCTACGTTTAAGATATACGTTTAGCACCGTTTCAAAAGTCCGGTTCGGCTCTTGAATCCGATAAAAACAAATATATACACAACGTCCTCACGAGCCGTCGAACCGTCGCGCGACATTTAAACAACGTTCTTAAGAAGTATCTTCATAATCACGACTTCCTGTAGTTCCACCGGACAGTAGCTGTTGTCTGACAACAGGGGGAGCCAGAGTCCGAAGAGTCTCCAGAATGAAGGAGGAAGTCTTCATCACACACTCGCACACAAACACACACACACACACACACACACACACACACACACACACACACACACACACACACACACACACACACACACACACACACACACACACACACACACACACACACACACACACACACACACACACACACACACACACACACACACACACACACACACACACACACACACACACACACGTCACTTGCTGCCTCAGCAGGAAAGGAAAATCAAAGCCACTACGAGCAGCAACTAATGGGTGCAACGATCGCAGCACATTGCAGTTGTGTTTGTTGTATGACCGCCGATCAATACTCTGATCGTCAGGATCTCAGCCCTTTGTCTGCAGGTTCTATCATGGAAAATATAAATATCTACTCTTTATTCATCCAAACTTCACTTCAACCAAATCATTCATGAGGAAATGTTACCATCAGAAGTAAAAATACATTCAATGATTGGATTTTGAATATTTTTTATTTATTTTGAGGTTTTTATTTCACTTTTATGATTTCAATACTACGTAAAAATATGTTTTCTTTGACAGTAAACTGTGAGAATAATGTAATTTATGATAAAGATACTGGAATAAACAGTTGAGCACTAAGACGACACATACCTCTGCCAAAGAGCTCATTTCAAATCACACTTGCAAACTAAAGAATATATGAAATAAAATACAAATTAATTAAACAATGAATTGACTGTATCCTCTCGTCCTCAGTCATCGTCCGGGATTTTATTTTTTCCGTTATCCACGGGGGACGTAATGACTACTGCCACCAAGTGGCCGGAAGTTGAATCGCAACACAAAACTATAATATAGTAAAAATACTTGCAAGTTAATTGTAAATGTACATATTTTTAAATTATAAACCATGAAATAACTTTAATACAGTATCATGGAAAAAACAATGTGATAAATCACACAAAGTACTTTTTTTAATAACTAAAGTAATTTTTAATTAAGATAAAACTACTTGAAGAACCCGTTGAGCACTGAGACGACACATACCTCTGCCAAGGAGTTAATTTCAAATCACAAAGGAGATATGAGCAAATAATTGAAATATAAATAAATTAATGATTAAACAATAAATTGACTGTATCCTCTCGTCCTCAGTCATCGCCCGGATCTCGCGGGATTTTATTTTTTCCTTTTATCCACTGGGGACGTAATGACTGCTGCCACCAAGTGGCCGGAAGTTTAATCGCAACACAAAAAATAATAATACAATGCGAATATTTGCAAGTTAATTATAATTAAACAAAATATAATTTTATTTTAAACACAGATTATTGAAATATAAACCATAAGAGAACTTGAATACAGTACTGTGGAAAAAAACATTGTGAAAATCACACACAAAAGTACTAAAAAAAACAAAACAAAAAACGAGACAACAATACTTGGAGAAACAGTTAAGCACCGAGGCGGCTCATACCTCTGCCAAGGAGCTCATTTTGAATCACACTTGCAAACAAGAGAATATATGAAATACAATATAATGAATTATTAAGCAGTAAAAATAATAAAAGAAAGAGGGATCAGGCAGCACCGCTGAGAAGCCATACAAGCGACTGACCAAACCTTCAAACCTTCCCAGACCCAGATGGAACCGGCGACAAACGTTTGTTTGCACAACGAGAAGAAGCTTGACTTGAAGGAGTGACTTGAGGAGGTGCGTTCAAGTGCCCTCGCCATGCTGCGTTCAAGTGAAGGCAGCACTCTCGTAAACTGCTCGCTAGACACTTGAATTATTCATCCATGACAACAGAAGAAGAAGAAGAAGAAGAAGAAGAAGAAGAAGAAGAAGAAGAAGAAGAAGAAGAAGAAGAAGAAGAAGAAGAAGAAGAAGAAGAAGAAGAAGAAGAAGAAGAAGAAGAAGAAGAAGCAGAAGAAGAAGAAGAAGAAGAAGAAGAAGAAGTAGAAGAAGAAGAAGAAGAAGCAGAAGAAGAATAAGCAGAAGAAGAAGAAGCAGAAGAAGAAGAAGCAGAAGAAGAATAAGCAGAAGAAGAAGAAGAAGAAGAAGAAGAAGAAGCAGAAGAAGAAGCAGCAGAAGAAGAAGCAGCAGAAGAAGAAGAAGAAGCAGAAGCAGAAGAAGAATAAGCAGAAGAAGAAGAAGAAGAAGCAGAAGAAGAAGAAGCAGAAGAAGAAGCAGAAGAAGAAGAAGAAGAAGAAGAAGAAGAAGAAGAAGCAGAAGAAGAAGAAGAAGAAGAAGAAGAAGAAGAAGAAGAAGAAGAAGCAGAAGAAGAAGAAGCAGAAGAAGAAGAAGAAGCAGAAGCAGAAGCAGCAGAAGAAGAAGAAGAAGCAGAAGCAGAAGAAGAATAAGCAGAAGAAGAAGAAGAAGAAGCAGAAGAAGAGAGCAGAAGAAGAAGCAGAAGAAGAAGAAGAAGAAGAAGAAGCAGAAGAAGAAGCAGAAGAAGAAGAAGAAGATCATTATCAGTCCGAGCTCCTCTGACAGGCGTCCTCATTATCCAGCAGATCTCCGGAGCTGGTGCTCCTGCAGGAGGCGCGGGGGGCACCGGAGAGCCCGGTGGAGTCGCTCAAGAGGGGGGGTTACGGTCTCGCTAAAGGTCCGCTGATGGTATCTGGGCCGGGGGGGGCGTCCGGGATCCCCGTTAATTAAAGGTTGTGTCATATCTGTTAGAGATAACAAACCTGCTGCCTCCACTTCCTGGACCTCTTCAGGGTCACGTCTGAACGGGTCAGAACCAGAACCAGAAGCTACTGTGTGAACCTTCATGATGTGCAGATAATTAACACTCGTCACTGAGGAGACACTACTGCTAATTAGTGGCTCATGAACACACACACACACACACATGTATATGAACACACATGTATATGAACACACACACACACATATACACACATGTATATGAACACACACACACACACATATACACACATGTATATGAACACACACACACACATATACACACATGTATATGAACACACACACACATATACACACATGTATATGAACACACATGTATATGAACACACACACACACACACACACACATATATACACACATGTATATGAACACACACATATACACACATGTATATGAACACACACACAAATATACACACATGTATATGAACACACACATATACACACATGTATATGAACACACACACACATATACACACATGTATATGAACACACACACACATATACACACATGTATATGAACAAACACATATACACACATGTATATGAACACACACACACATATACACACATGTACATGAACACACATGTATATGAACACACACACACACACATATATACACACATGTATATGAACACACACATATACACACATGTATATGAACACACACAAATATACACACGTATATGAACACACACACACACACATGTATATGAACACACACACAAATATACACACATGTATATGAACACACACACACACACACACGTATATGAACACACACACAAATATACACACATGTATATGAACACACACACAAATATACACACATGTATATGAACACACACACACACACGTATATGAACACACACACAAACATACACACACATGTATATGACACACACACACACACACACGTATATGAACACACACACAAATATACACACATGTATATGAACACACACACACACACACGTATATGAACACACACACAAATATACACACATGTATATGAACACACACACACACACATGTATGTGAACACACACACACACATATACACACATGTATATGAACACACACACACATACATGTATATGAACACACACACACATATACACACATGTATATGAACACAGACACACACACATGTATGTGAAAACACACATACGTATATGAAGACATACATAAACATGTAAATGAACACACATGTATATATACACACACACGCATATATGAAGACACACATACACATGTATATGAAGACACAGATTGAGAGAACACACACATATATATATATACACACACGTGTGTGAACACACATGTTTATGAACACACACACACACATACTGTATATGAACACACACACTGAGACACACAATCATAAACACACAGGTATGTGAACACACACATGTGTATATATTCACACACAGGTATGTGAACACACACATGTGTATATATTCACACACAGGTATGTGAACACACACACTGAGACACACAATCATAAACACACACGTATGTGAACACACACATGTGTATATATTCACACACAGGTATGTGAACACACACCTGAGACAACAAAATCATCACACACTATGTGAACACACACATGTGTATATATTCACACACAGGTATGTGAACACACACACTGAGACACACAAACAATCATACACACATGTATGTGAACACACACACGCACGCATACACACATAAGTATGTGAACACACAGACACACACACACACTCAATGAAGACAAACTCACACACACACACACACCCATGAGTCATAGATGTGTATTCACACTATAGTCCACAATAAGCAGTGAGTCGGATCCTCCTGAGTCTGAGTTTCACTCAATGATTGGACAGGAAGTGAGTCATTTAAGATGATTGAGTCACTGAGAGACTCATGGATTCATTCATTGAAGAATGTGACTCTGACTCACTGAACGAGTCTGACACTAGGAAAGAATCATATAATCACCGACTCATTTGGACACGTGACTCGAGTCACTTGACAGGAAAGAGATCAGAGTCATAACGGCCTTTGAGTCGCACAAATGTTCATTCTCACTCATTTGAGTCCTACAGACCGCAGGAAGGAAGTGGTAAAGACTCGTTAACATCAGTCTTCAGGTCCCACAACTACACAATGACAGAGTGAGACTCACACCCTGAGGTCACACTGACACCAGACCTTAGCAGTGACTGACCCCCCTGACTCGCCCCCTGCTCGCCCCCTACTCGCCCCTGCCCCCCCCCCTGCCCCACTGCTGCCCCTCTGCTGCCCCCTGCTGCCCCTCTGACTGCCCCCCTGCTGCCCCCTGCTGCCCCCCTGCTGCCCCCTGCTACCCCCCTGCTGCCCCCTGCTGCCCCTCTGCTGCCCCCTGACCCCCTGCTGCCCCCTCTGCCCCCCTGCTGCCCCCTGCTGCCCCTCTGCCTGCCCCCTGCTCCCCCCTGCTGCCCCCTGCTGCCCCCTGCTGCCCCCCTGCTGCCCCCTGCTCCCCCCCCTCTGCCCCCCTGCTGCCCCCTGCTGCCCCCCACAGACATCCAACCGTCGCTGGCAGGACTCGAGCTGATACACGAGTCGCAGGAAGATCCAGAGACGCTTGAACACCTGAGAGCATGTGAGTCTAACCTGTGAACATGAGTCTCAGTTTTTCACTGAAGTCTTAAAGATCCACGAAGTGACCTGAAGGTTAGAGCTGAGAGAGTCCAACACATCTGAAGTACAGCAGGTTACACACAAGACTCAAAGAGTCCAACAAATCTGATGTCCAGCAGGTTACACACATGAGTCAGAGAGTCCAACACATCTAAAGTACAGCAGGTTACATACATGAGTCAAAGAGTCCAACACATGTGAAGTACATCAGTTTACACACGTGAGTCAAAGAGTCCAACACATCTGAAGTACAGCAGGTTACACACGTGAGTCAAAGAGGTCCAACACATCAAAGTACAGCAGGTTACACACGTGAGTCAAAGAGTCCAACACATCTGAAGTACAGCAGGTTACACACGTGAGTCAAAGAGTCCAACACATCTGAAGTACAGCAGGTAACACAGATGACTCAAAGAGTCCAACAAATCTAAAGTACAGCAGGTTACACATGAGTCAGAGAGTCCAACAAATCTAAAGCACAGCAAATTACACACATGAGTCAGAGAGTCCAACACGTCTAAAGTACAGCAGCTTACATACATGACTCAAAGAGTCCAACAAATCTAAAGCACAGCAAGTTACACAGAAGACTCAAAGAGTCCACAAATCTAAAGTACAGCAGCTTACATACATGACTCAAAGAGTCCAACAAATCTAAATTACAGCAGGTTACACACATGACTCAGAGAGTCCAACAAATCTGATGTCCAGCAGGTTACACACATAACTCAGAGAGTCCAACAAATCTGATGTCCAGCAGGTTACACACATGAGTCAGAGTCCAACACATCTAAAGTACAGCAGCTTACACACAAGACTCAGAGAGTCCAACAAATCTAAAGTACAGCAGCTTACATACATGACTCAAAGAGTCCAACAAATCTAAATTACAGCAGGTTACACACATAACTCAGAGAGTCCAACACATCTAAAGTACAACAGGTTACACACATAACTCAGAGAGTCCAACACGTCTAAAGTACAGCAGCTTACACACAAGACTCAGAGAGTCCAACAAATCTAAAGTACAGCAGGTTACATACATGACTCAAAGAGTCCAACAAATCTAAATTACAGCAGGTTACACACATGACACAGAGAGTCCAACACATCTAAAGTACAACAGGTTACACACATAACTCAGAGAGTCCAACACGTCTAAAGTACAGCAGCTTACCACAAAGTCCAAAAATCTAAAAGCAGGTTACACAAGACTCAGAGAGTCCAACAAATCTAAAGTACAGCAGGTTACACACATGACTCAAAGAGTCCAACACATTTGAAGTGCAGCAGGTTACACACATGACTCAGAGAGTCCAACAAATCTAAAGTACAGCAGGTTACACACATGACTCAAAGAGTCCAACAAATTTGAAGTGCAGCAGGTTACAGACATGATTCAGAGAGTCCAACACATCTAAAGTACAGCAGGTTACACACATGACTCAAAGTCAACTCAAGTCCAACACATTAAAGTAAGAGGTTACACACATGACTCAGAGACCAACACCCTAAAGTACACCAGGTTACACACATGACTCAGAGAGTCCAACACATCTAAAGTACAACAGGTTACACACATGACTCAGAGAGTCCAACACATCTAAAGTACAGCAGGTTACACACATGACTCAGAGAGTCCAACACATCTAAAGTACAACAGGTTACACACATGACTCAGAGAGTCCAACACATCTAAAGTACAGCAGGTTACACACATGACTCAGAGAGTCCAACACATCTAAAGTACAGCAGGTTACACACATGACTCAGAGAGTCCAACACATCTAAAGTACAGCAGGTTACACACATGACTCAGAGAGTCCAACACATCTAAAGTACAGCAGGTTACACAATGACCAGAGAGTCCAACACATCTAAAGTCCCATCTAAGTCACACAGCAGGTTAAACACATGACTCAAAGAGTCCAACAAATCAAAGTACAGCAGGTTAACACATGACTCAGAGAGTCCAACACGTCTAAAGTACAGCAGGTAACACACATGACTCAGAGAGTCCAACACATCTAAAATACAGCAGGTTACACACATGACTCAGAGAGTCCAACACATCTAAAGTACAGCAGGTTACACACATGACTCAGAGAGTCCAAAACATCTAAAGTACAGCAGGTTACCCATGACTTAGAGAGTCCAACACATCTAAAGTACAGCAGGTTACACACATGAGTCAGAGAGTCCAACAAATCTAAAGTACAGCAGGTTAAACACATGACTCAGAGTCCAACAAATCCAAAGTACAGCAGGTAACACAAATGAGTCAGAGAGTCCAACACGTCTAAAATACAGCAGGTAACACACATGACTCAGAGAGTCCAACACATCCAAAGTACAGCAGGTTAAACAAATTACTCAGAGAGTCCAACACATCTAAAATACAGCAGGTTACAAACATGACTTAGAGAGTCCAACACATCTAAAGTACAGTAGGTTACACACATCAGTCAGAGAGTCCAACACATCTAAAGTACAGTAGGTTACACACATGACTCAAAGAGTCCAACAAATCTAAAGCACAGCAAGTTACACAGAAGACTCAAAGAGTCCAACACATATGAAGTGCAGCAGGTTACACACATGACTCAGAGAGTCCAACACATCTAAAGTACAATAGGTTACACACATGACTCAAGGAGTCAAACAACTCTAAAATACAGCAGGTTACACACATGAGTCAGAGAGTCCAACAAATCTAAAGTACAGCAGGTTAAACACATGACTCAGAGAGTCCAACACATCTAAAGTACAGTAGGTAACACACATGACTCAGAGAGTCCAACACGTCTAAAATACAGCAGGTTACACACATGACTCAGAGAGTCCAACACATCTAAAGTACAGCAGGTTACACACATGACTCAGAGAGTCCAACACATCTAAAGTACAGCAGGTTACACACATGACTCAGAGAGTCCAACACATCTAAAGTACAGCAGGTTACCCATGACTTAGAGAGTCCAACACATCTAAAGTACAGCAGGTTACACACATGAGGCAGAGAGTCCAACAAATCTAAAGTACAGCAGGTTAAACACATGACTCAGAGTCCAACAAATCCAAAGTACAGCAGGTAACACACATGAGTCAGAGAGTCCAACACGTCTAAAATACAGCAGGTAACACACATGACTCAAAGAGTCCAACACATCTAAAGTACAGCAGGTTACACACATGACTCAGAGAGTCCAACACATCTTAAACATTAACTCATGAGTCACAAGTCATCCAGGTGTCAAGCAAGGACTGACTCAGACACAAACACACACTCATACAAACAAACACTAATCCTTATATAAACACATACACACATAATAAAAAACACTATCATGAATACACACCAACACACACTCTTGCATATACACACAAACACGCACTTTTCCATGTACCCACAAACCCAATCTGGAGCATACATACCAAAACACACTTGTACATTCACACAAACACACTCTCGTATATACACACAAAGAATAACTTGTACAAATTCACACTCACTAGCAAATGCATACACCTGTACTAACATCCTAACAGATACACACACACACACACACACACACACACACACACACACACACACACACACACACACACACACACACACACACACACACACACACACACACACACACACACACACACACACACACACACACACACACACACACACACACACACACACACACACACACACACACACACACACACACACACACACACACACACACACACACACACACACACACACACACACACACACACACACACACACACACACACACACACCCACCCACCCACCCACACACACACACACACACACACCCACCCACACACACACACACACACACACACACACACACACACCACACACACACACACACACACACACACACACACACACACACACCCACACCACACACACACACACACACACCACACACACACACACACACACACACACACACACACACACACACACACACACACACACACACACACACACACACACACACACACATGAATTGTGAATGTAAAGAATGTTTCGCTGCAGCTCAATATTTCAAAGTTTCGATGAATGTGTGAAGAAAAGACTTGAAAGCCTGGAGTCGCTCCCATGTTTGACCAGGTTAGACTGTGATGACGATGCTTCCATATCCAATATGGCCGACACTTGACTTCAAATTAAAATAGGATTCAATTATGATCCGATGTTTGGATCCTTAACTTGTGTTTCATGACTTTTCTTCTCGGAAAACAAAAGTTTTTTTAAAAGTACGGTTCCCTGTAGGTGCCACTAAAGATCCTGTGATCACCTGCGGCTCATACGTTATTCCGTTTGACCCGCGCTCTCCCAGGAACGCCGTCTTTTTCCTTAAGTGGCGTTAATTCCTCACAGCTCATCCAATATTTAAAGTTCTCCGTCGTTCATCTTTGTTTTCTAAATCTGTTTGTACCCAAAAGAAACAGAAAGTGTGATCAAAGCGCGGCGGCGACGAAGCCGACAACGACGGGGTGGAAAAATCTAAACGCCGGCAAAGTGAGGAACGTCTTCGCGGTGAAAGACGACGACAGTAAATCCCGCGTTCGACGCCAAAGGTTTTCGGATGAAAGGAAGCGAAACAGACGCGTTTTGTCGTCTTTCATGTTCGCGGAGACGACGTCTGTTTCCGCCAAAACATTACGACCACCTTCTCTGCCGGCAGTGGCAAGCACCCGTAACAACAAGGATCCGACCGTGAACCACGAGAGAGTCTCGAGGCTCCGGATCATGAAAAGCCAAAGATGAATTAAAAGCTGTGAATAATGACGCTCTGGCGCAGGAACACGCCGAGCTCCGTCAGGATGCAAATCCAAGGAAGACGATAATGAAAGTGTTTCTTTTTTTTAAATCCTGCTAATATCCGCCATCGCGGGCCTTTAATCCCGCCGTGACGAGTCAGCAGGACGTCGGCAGCTTCCCGAGACATTCTCGCGCCAGATGCAGAGAGAATGTTCCACGTACTTCTGATTGACAGTATTTTCATCCCCAAAAACACATTATTATTCATATAATTATTATTATTAGTACAATTTACTCAAATTCAAATGAAATAAAAACGAACTTTAAAACATTTTGATACTTTCTGAATACTTATATAAATATATATATACGTCACCAAATATGTTTTTCACAATAAAGTTCGTTAAGAAAATAAAGTTCTATTAAAAAAAAAAAAAACTTCATTTCAGCCTTTAGTAAAAGTGTTTTGTAGTAATACTAGTAGCAGTAAAATAATTAACATTAATATCAGATGTATTTTTAGTATCATTATTATAAGAGGTAGTAGTGTTTCAGTAGCAGTACTATAAGTAAGTAAGTAAGTAAGTAATATTTATTTATATAGTACTTTTCCAGAGCATTTTCACAAAGCACTTAAACAATCAAAACAATATTCAATAAAGTATATACTTTAAAGATCAAGATAAAACTGATAACACAACAGGAGTTCCAGAAAATCAAGAAGTAATATCTTATTAGTATTACTTTATTATTAAATTATTAAAAAAAACAATTAAATCATATTAGTGTTAAACTTTTTTATTTTTACGTGAAGAAGAGATTTAAGGTATTAGCAAATGTATTAGTACTAGTATTATTATTATGATGATAACAAGAGGTAGTCGTTCAGTAGTATTTTTTATTAGCATTATTACTAGATGTTTAGGAAACGGTAGTAAAAGTAGAAGTTTTATTATTATTTTGAAGACACTTGAAAACCCTTAAAATGTATCGTTATTTTCACTGTTATTATTGTTAGTATTATTTAGTGAAATCAAATTAAAAAAACACCATTTTTGAATCATAGTTTGGTTTTGAGTCGCCTCACAGGGAGGAAGCCACGGGTCAGACCCAGGTGGTAAAGCATACCTGGGCAACGTGATTTGACCTCAACAACGCCAGCCTCGGGTCAAAAGAAAACTAGAAAACAGATTTTATATTTGATTCCAAAACTTCCCCTCGCTAGCATCCATGCTAACTGTGCTAACCATGCTAACCATGCTAGCCATGCTAACCACGGCGACATTCCCGCCAACGTCTTTTATTTGACTTGTTAATGTGAAGGTCGTCGACGTCGTCCGTCTTCTCGCCAGACGATCAATCTGATCTGAAAAAAAAACAAAGATGACGCGCGTGTGTGTAGGTGTGTGTGTGTGTGTGTGTGTGTGTGAGTGTGTGTGTGTGTGTGTGTGTGTGTGTGTGTAGGTGTGTGTGTGTGTGTGTGTAGGTGTGTGTGTGTGTGTGTGTGTGTGTGTAGGTGTGTGTGTGTGTGTGTAGGTGTGTGTGTGTGTAGGTGTGTGTGTGTGTGTGTAGGTGTGTGTGTGTGTGTGTGTGTGTGTGTGTGTGTGTGTGTGTGTGTGTGTGTGTGTGTGTGTGTGTAGGTGTGTGTGTGTGTGTGTGTAGGTGTGTGTGTGTGTGTGTGTAGGTGTGTGTGTGTGTGTGTGTGTGTGTGTGTGTAGTGTGTGTGTGTGTGTGTGTGTGTAGGTGTGTGTGTGTGTGTGTGTGTGTGTGTGTGTAGGTGTGTGTGTGTGTGTGTGTGTGTGTGTGTAGTGTGTGTGTGTGTGTGTGTGTGTGTGTGTATGTGTGTGTGTGTGTGTGTGTGTGTGTGTGTGTGTGTGTGTGTGTGTGTGTGTGTGTGTGTGTGTGTGTGTGTGTAGGTGTGTGTGTGTGTGTGTGTGTGTGTGTGTGTGTGTGTGTGTGTGTGTGTGTGTGTGTGTGTGTGTGTGTGTGTGTGTGTAGGTGTGTGTGTCCATGTGTGTGTGTGTGTGTGTGTGTGTGTGTGTGGATGGACGCCCTCGGTTCACGCCAGAACACACTCGCGTCCGCAAACACGAACGGCATCTGAGCGTTTAAGTCGATTGTACACAAGCAAGTGTTGCGGTTTAATCTGCTAATCTACAAATGGCCGCCTGTTATTACGGCGCTAATTCGGGGGATTAAAGGATCCAGGAAAACACCGGCTCACTTCCTGTTCGCCCGAGTATTAATTAAGCACACGCGCCGACGCGTCGCCACGCTTCCGTCGACCGTCATGTGACTGGCGCCAGGATTACATGTTTGTTTATCGTCCATAATTACTAATCGTGTTCGTCGACAGATGCTGACAGCGTTCGGATTCGTGATCGCGACCAATCAGGAGGATTCTGTCGCTGACGAGGGAACAAGGACGCTCAGGTTTGTCGGAGCGCCTCCTGATGATTCCGGGTCCAGTTCTGGGAACGTTGATGAGGTGGAGGAGGAACCCGGACGTCCGTCTTGACCTTCCTGAGATTGGAGTTGAAATCTCAACTAGAGTTCTCAGCAGATTAACCCGAAGACACAAACCTCTCCTGGGGAAACAACGTATGTTTTTACTACTTTGACTGAGTAGTACTGACACGAGAGAACACAACACTTACAGTTACTATTATTACATCTCTGTATTTAGTCACACACTGATGGGAGTAGGCTGCAACCCAGCGAACTATCAAATGTAATCCAGGTTAAGTGTCTTGCTCAAGAGCGCGATCTTATCTAGAGCTAGGATTGAACCAGTAATAATAATAAATAATAATAGCATAAGTAGTATCAGTAGTATCATGAATTGTATCAGTATAATGAGTAGTATCAGTATCATAAGTAGTATCAGTATAATGAGTAGTATCAGTAGAATCAGTAGTATCAGTAGTATCAGTAGTATCAGTATCAGTAGTATCAGTAGTATCAGTAGTATCAGTAGTACCAGTAGTATCAGTAGTATCAGTAGCATCAGTAGTATCAGTAGTATCAGTAGTAGCATCAGTAGTATCAGTAGTATCAGTAGTATCAGTAGTATCAGTAGCATCAGTAGTATCAGTAGTATCAGTAGTATCAGTAGCATCAGTAGTATCAGTATCAAGAGTAGTACCAGTAGTACCAGTAGTACCAGTAGTACCAGTAGTACCAGTACAATGACACGTGAGGCTCTCCTGTGCAGGTGAGTCAGGATGAAGTTCCTCCTCAGATCAGCTGCACTATCACTTCGCTGCTGATCTCATTAGCGCCGCTGATTGTGGAGCCGCTCGGCTAATTGAGCGACACTTTTTATTCATTATTATTGCCCGTTATTAAATTAATCACCTTATTTTTGAAAATTGCAAAGACCCCTGGCAGCGTGTTTTCAATCCCGACATATTGGGGGGTGAGGGGGTAATTAGCCGCCCGCCGTGACACGGATCATCACGGAACACTCGCTCCACTTCAATAACGCTTTTGTGATTAAACGCCTGCGAGAGAAGCTTTTCTCCGACGTCTGATCCCGCTTTGATATGTTCTCTCTTGACGCGTCAAACCTCGACTGCTTCAGATCTTCTTTCTTAGTGTGGCCGCGAGTCCTACACACCCGGGGCTACACACCAGAGCTCTTCACGCCAGAGTCCTACACACCAGAGTCCTACACACGCAGATAATACACACCAGAATCATACACACCAGAGTCTTAAACAAGAGTCCTACACACCAGAATCATACACACCAGAGTCTTTAACAAGAGTCCTACACACCCGGGGCATACACACCAGAGCTCTTCACCCCAGAGTCATACACGCCAGAGTCATACACACCAGAGTCCTACACACCAGAGTCCTACACAGCCAGAGTCATACACACCAGAGTCCTACACACCAGAGTCCTACACACCCAGGGCATACACACCACAGCTCTTCACGCCAGAGTCATACACGCCAGAGTCCTACACACCCAGATAATACACACAAGAATCCTACACACCCAGATCATACACACCAGAATCATACACACCAGAGTCTTAAACAAGAGTCCTACACACCCGGGGCATACACACCAGAGCTCTTCACGCCAGAGTCATACACACCAGAGTCCTATACACGCAGAGTAATACACACCAGAATCATACACACCAGAGTCTTAAACAAGAGTCCTACACACCCGGGGCATACACACCAGAGCTCTTCACGCCAGAGTCATACACACCAGAGTCCTACACACGCAGATAATACACACCAGAATCATACACACCAGAGTCTTAAACAAGAGTCCTACACACCCGGGGCATACACACCAGAGCTCTTCACGCCAGAGTCATACACGCCAGAGTCCTACACACCAGAGTCCTACACACCAGAGTCCTACACACCCAGATAATACACATCAGAGTCCTACACACCAGAGTCCTACACACCCAGGGCATACACCACAGCTCTTCACGCCAGAGTCATACACGCCAGAGTCCTACACACCCAGATAATACACACAAGAATCCTACACACCCAGATCATACACACCAGAATCATACACACCAGAGTCTTAAACAAGAGTCCTACACACCTAGATAATACACACCAGAGTCCTACACACCCAGAGTCATACACACCAGAGTTCTTCACACCAGAGTCATAAACACCAGAGTCCTACACACCAGAGTCCTACACACCCAGGTCATACACACCAGAGTTCTTCACACCCTGGTCATACACACCAGAGTTCTTCACACCCTGGTCATACACACCAGAGTTCTTCACACCAGAGTCCTACAGACTAGAGTCCTTCATACCAGATTACTACACAACAGAGCCCTACACACCTGGGTTACACACACCAGAGTCCTACACACCAGAGTCCTTCATTCCAAGGTACTACACAAATTGTCATACACACCTGGGTTGTACACACCAGAGACCTACACAAAAGAATAATACACAAAAGAGTCCTACACACCTGGGTAATACACACCAGAGTCCTACACAAAAGAGTCCTACACCCCTGGGTTATACACACCAGAGTCCTGCACAAAGAGTCCCCACACAGTCATCACACCAGAGTCCTACACAAAAGAGTCCTACACACCTGGGTTATAAACACCAGAGTCCTACACAAAAGAGTCCTACACACATGGGTTAAAAACACCAGAGTCCTATACAAAAGAATAATACACACCAGAGTCCTACACAGGGGACACATAAGCACAGAAAAACACAAATACCTAACACTCACACACACACAAATACACATGCACATACAATGACACACACATGCACAGTCACACATTCATACATACAAAAAGAAGACACACAAACGCAAGCACACACATGCAAACACACAAAATGCAGACACAAATGCCACACAATGCACAGGAACACAACCGCACACACGTGTACACACAACAAAAAACACATAAATGCATGCACACACATGCTCAAACATATGGACGCGCACAAACCTCACACACAAGCACATGTGCACACAGAAGACATATATATGCGCACACACAAAAAATACCGGCAGCAACAAAACAGCAGCAACACAACAACAGCAGCACTACATCAGCAAGGGCAAAATAGCTGCGACACAACAGCAGCACAACAGCATTTACACAACAGCAGTTAAACAAAAAGAGCTACACAATGATTCAGCTACAAAACAGCAGCTACACAACAGCAGGAACACAGCAGGTGCACAACATCAGCTTAGAAACAGCAGCAAAACAAAAACAGCCACACAACAGCATCAACACAACAGCAATTACACAACAGCAGAAAAACAAAAACAGCTACAAAACAATTCAGCTTCACAAAAGCAGCTACACAGCAGTTCAACTACACACCAGCAGCTACACAACAAGTCAGCTTCACACCAGCAGCTACACAGCATCAAAACAGTTCAACTACACACCAGCATCTACACAAACAGCAGCATCAAAACAGTTCAGCTACACACCATCAGCTACACACCAGCAGCATCACAACAGTTCAGCTATACAACAGCATCTACACAACAGCAGCATCAAAACAGTGCAACTACACACCAGCAGCTACACAACAAGTCAGCTACAAACCAGCAGCTACACAACAGCAGCATCAAAACAGTTCAACTACACACCAGCAGCTACGCAACAAGTCAGCTACACAACAGCAGCTACACACCAGCAGCATCACAACAGTTCAGCTACACACCAGCAGCTACACACCAGCAGCATCACAACAGTTCAGCTACACACCAGCAGCATCAAAACAGTTCAGCTACACACCAGCAGCTACACACCAGCAGCATCACAACAGTTCAGCTACACACCAGCAGCATCAAAACAGTTCAGCTAACACAGCACACCAGCAGCTACACACCAGCAGCATCACAACAGTTCAGCTACACACCAGCAGCATCAAAACAGTTCAGCTACACACCAGCAGCTACACACCAGCAGCATCACAACAGTTCAGCTACACACCAGCAGCTACACACCAGCAGCATCACAACAGTTCAGCTACACACCAGCAGCTACACAACAGTTCAGCTACACACCAGCAGCTACACAACGATGTCCCCCTCAGTGAGAATTATTCATGGCTTCACGGTCGACAGTTTTCCTGAATCCTTGTGTTTGGACTGAGGCTCGACATGAACTCTGACCTCAGACACGCGTCATGAAAACTACATGAGCGCAGAAAATAATCAACACAATCTTCCATCAGGCGCTCGCTGCGCCCCGCGGGATGAAGCCGGACCCCGGGGCAGGTCCCGGGGCCTCCGCCCGGGTCTCGGCGAGAGAAGGGGGGCCCCTCCGCCGAGACCCGTAAAATCCGGGGGCCCCACGATTTACCGCCCGGGCCGAGATGACGGCGTTCCCGGAGCGTCGTCCGTCGACGCGACTCTCGCTCGCCTCGTTCCCGGCGACTCCGGATTAGCCTCGTAAATTCCCAGAAAAGGGTCAATAACCTCCAACACTAATGTCAGCGTCGGTTTACGGCCGCGGCGCTTCTGGAAGCTTCTGCAGGCGAGAGATTGATCGGCAGGAGTTCATAACAAGCTTCCGACGGAGCCTCGCAGTCGTTAAGTCGGGAAGATCGGAATCGTTGCCGACGTTTAGGAGCGTCGTGGAGCTCCGGACGACGGAGGGATCGACTCCACGTCCTCTGAGAACCCGAGACCAGATCCCACGCCACGTCGTGACCCGGGATTCAATATCTGACGAGTCCCGGAAGAACGTTCGAGGTCAGGAATGAAAAAAAGTTTTTTTTTGTTTTGAAAAAGTCGCTGGAAAACCCGGGAAAATGGGAAAAGGACTACAAGGATGGCCGTCGCTGCACCTTCCTGACAAACCCACAATCCTTTGCAAATATCTAGACTCTCAGGTACATTTTAATCAGTTAATCCCTGAGTTATACTCACAGACTAATACTACAGTGACTTGTGGATTAATACTACAGTGACTCACAGACTGATACTACAGTGACTTGTGGATTAATACTACGATGACTCACAGACTGATACTACAGTGACTAGTGGATTAATACTACGATGACTCACAGACTGATACTACAGTGACTTGTGGATTATTACTACGATGACTCACAGACTGATACTACAGTGACTAGTGGATTAATACTAAAGTGACTCACAGACTGATACTACAGTGACTAGTGGATTAATACTACGATGACTCACAGACTGATACTACAGTGACTTGTGGATTATTACTACGGTGACTCACAGACTGATACTACAGTGACTTGTGGATTAATACTACGGTGACTCACAGACTGATACTACAGTGACTTGTGGATTAATACTAAAGTGACTCACAGACTGATACTACATTGACTAGTGGATTAATACTACGATGACTCACAGACTGATACTACAGTGACTAGTGGATTAATACTAAAGTGACTCACAGACTGATACTACAGTGACTAGTGGATTAATACTACGATGACTCACAGACTGATACTACAGTGACTAGTGGATTATTACTACGGTGACTCACAGACTGATACTACAGTGACTTGTGGATTAATACTAAAGTGACTCACAGACTGATACTACAGTGACTTGTGGATTAATACTACGGTGACTCACAGACTGATACTACAGTGACTTGTGGATTAATACTAAAGTGACTCACAGACTGATACTACAGTGACTTGTGGATTAATACTAAGGTGACTCACAGACTGATACTACAGTGACTTGTGGATTAATACTAAGGTGACTCACAGACTGATACTACAGTGACTTGTGGATTAATACTACAGTGACTCACAGACTGATACTACAGTGACTTGTGGATTAATACTACGGTGACTCACAGACTGATACTACAGTGACTTGTGGATTAATTACTACGGTGACTCACAGACTGATACTACAGTACTTGTGGATTATTACTACGGTGACTCACAGACTGATACTACAGTGACTTGTGGATTAATACTACGGTGACTCACAGACTGATACTACAGTGACTAGTGGATTAATACTAAGGTGACTCACAGACTGATACTACAGTGACTAGTGGATTAATACTACAGTGACTCACAGACTGATACTACAGTGACTTGTGGATTAATACTAACGGTGACTCACAGACTGATACTACAGTGATTTGTGGATTAATACTACGGTGACTCACAGACTGATACTACAGTGATTTGTGGATTATTACTACGGTGACTCACAGACTGATACTACAGTGACTTGTGGATTAATACTAAGGTGACTCACAGACTGATACTACAGTGACTTGTGGATTAATACTACGGTGACTCACAGACTGATACTACAGTGACTTGTGGATTAATACTAAGGTGACTCACAGACTGATACTACAGTGACTTGTGGATTAATACTAAGGTGACTCACAGACTGATACTACAGTGACTTGTGGATTAATACTAAGGTGACTCACAGACTGATACTACAGTGACTTGTGGATTAATACTAGGGTGACTCACAGACTGATACTACAGTGACTTGTGGATTAATACTGCGGTGACTCGCAGACTGATACTACAGTGACTTGTGGATTAATACTAGGGTGACTCACAGACTGATACTACAGTGACTTGTGGATTAATACTAAAGTGACTCGCAGACTGATACTACAGTGACTTGTGGATTAATACTAGGGTGACTCACAGACTGATACTACAGTGACTTGTGGATTAATACTAGGGTGACTCACAGACTGATACTACAGTGACTTGTGGATTAATACTAAGGTGACTCACAGACTGATACTACAGTGACTTGTGGATTAATACTACGGTGACTCGCAGACTGATACTACAGTGACTTGTGGATTAATACTACGGTGACTCGCAGACTGATACTACAGTGATTTGTGGATTAATACTAAAGTGACTCACAGACTGATACTACAGTGACTTGTGGATTAATACTAAAGTGACTCACAGACTGATACTACAGTGATTTGTGGATTAATACTAGGGTGACTCACAGACTGATACTACAGTGACTTGTGGATTAATACTAAAGTGACTCACAGACTGATACTACAGTGATTTGTGGATTAATACTAGGGTGACTCACAGACTGATACTACAGTGACTTGTGGATTAATACTAGGGTGACTCACAGACTGATACTACAGTGACTTGTGGATTAATACTAGGGTGACTCACAGACTAATACTACAGTGACTTGTGGATTAATACTACGGTGACTCGCAGAGCGATTCTATGGTGACCTAAGGACTAATACCACTGTACTTATACTCGCAGTTCAGTTGCAATTGAAGTTTTCAGCGCTGTGTACCACATAAATCAAGATTAGGAAACAAGAAAACAAGTTCAAGGTCAGAAAGTAAAACCGGAATTAACTATCGATTAATTTTGAGAAAGTTGAAGGATTTTGAGTCTGTGTTGTAGTCGAATAAAATACAGTAAATCAAGTGATTCATCCGTGTTGTTGGCTGTGAAGTGGTTCTACAGGAAAACATCATTTTTCTATGATAACTCCTGGAAGGGATTTGCTGTAATGGGATTAGGATCATACATATTCGTCGTGTATCCAGTTACACGACTGTTAGAAGCTTTGGTTACACGTGCAGAAGGAACCGTAAGTGTTTACACACACGAGTCCGAGCTAACGCGTCACCATGGAAACAGTTTTGGGAGGAAACCGGCGGAACCGGTCCGGTGTCAAGAGCGGGAAGAAAAGTGAGGATAAGTTCTGGCCGTTTATCACCGAGCCCTGGATGTCGTGTGATTGCGGCGCCGACACGGGGGCTCGGGGGGCGGCGGCGGAGGCGAAATGGCCGGAGTTATATAGACGGCGCTGACGAGCCCCCTGGATCACCCGGGGCTCGCCATCCAATCCCACATCATTAAGGCCGGACTCCTTTATTGTGTTGCAGGCATTAAACGCGGCGGCGGCGCCGCAGCCCGCGGTCGCTCTCCACCAGGAGGAAATAACGGCGCAGCTGGATAATGACTTTTCCCCGCGAGGCCGACCATGTGTACGAAAGCGCTAATGATAGCAGGTGCAATAAGCGAGCGCAACGCTTTTACTGCGGCCGGATCTATTTTCCTGCTCTTAACTCGCCACTGATTTCCCTCGTGTCGGCGTCTTTTGGAAGTTTAAGGACAACCTCCCCCCGTCGCCCCTCCAGCCCTCCGTCCTCCCCCTCTTCCTCTCCTCCTCTCCGGAGCTATAGGTTCTCCTTCTACGAGTCCGACTCCTGACTCGTGGCTCTGTGGTTACAGAAGAAATATCACGAACAAGTGCTTTTGATTGAGTGACGGAAAACGAATGAAATATATAAATAAAAAGTTTGGATCGTCCCGCGATGGAGAAATGTTGCGACTCAACGCGACTCATGGGTCGACGGAAGATCCGAGTTCATCGGACGAAACTTCAACTATTTTGAACCAGTTCAAGAAAACTTTTCCAGTCGACACTATTCAATTCAATTCAATTTTATTTCAAGTGTCTTATCATAACAAAGTTATCTCAAGACACTATACAGTTGAAATAAGACTAGAGTTGATTAAGGAAAAATAGATCCAGCAATTCAACAAAGAGCAAGAAACAAAACACTGTACAGTGAGCTATGATGAGGAAAAACTTCCTTTTAGAAGCAGAAACCTGGAGCGGAACCAGACTCATTGTTGACGGCCTGCCGCTTTGACCGGCTGGGAGGAAGGATGGGGGGGTAGACAGATTACACTACAATAAGTACAGTAATACAAATGAAAGACAGAAAGTTAATAAATGATGTGACTTTATAAAAACAATCATTTAATTGAGATTCATTTAAATAATATTGTTATCAATCAAGACTATTTAAAAAAAAAAACACATTTTAATTAAATAAATGAATTAAAAATATGAGTATTTTGTATACATTTGGTCAGTTTTTGCTTCATTTTATATAATATACGGAAAAATAAATATTTTCTTTTGGATAAAAGCAGCGTCATGATGATGTCATCACAGCCTCACGACGGGCCTCTGCGTCTCTGCGAGCGCCTCCTCGATCTTCACTGATGTTTAGTCACATGATAGCCTGTTGAAAGGTTTTATTGACTTATATTTAATTTTAATATTCATTTTCTTCTTAGAAGTTTTGTAAACATACATTTATTTTGAATATGATCCAGAAGTAACGAGGAATGTCGGGGAAAATATAACAAAAAATGTTAAGGAATAAATGATATGTATATAAAACTAAAGAGTTAAAAAAGTTTTAAAGAGTAAAAAACCCCCAAATGAGCATATTTTAATTAAAAAAAACAAAACAAACAAAAGTATGTTATTCGACATCACTACTTATATAAATATAAGTAATTAATATTAAATTCTATTAATTAATTAAAAAAAATCTGCATTATAAACAAAAAAAAAAGTTTTTTTCTGTGAAAACATATTATAGTAAATGACGCCACTGTTTTCGGTAGATTTTACAATTTATAAAATGTATTTACTCGCATTTTTAAAACAATTATAAAATAAGAAAAGATTCAAAAATATTGCGTAAAATAAAAAGTTCTTGTCGCTTGATGATCTACTGACTCCTTTAAGAAACATCTTAAGAAACATCTTAAGAAGTTTCTATTTGTTCAGGCTTTTCCTTGATTTTCTGGAACTCCTGTGTTGTTCTCAGTATTATCTTGATCTTTAAAGTATGTACTTTTTTGAGTATTGTTTTGATTGTTTAAGTGCTTTGTGACCCTGGTCTGGAAAAGTACTATATAAATAAATATTACTTACTTACTTACTTACTTAAAAGCAAAGTTGATGAATCAGAATCAGAAATCTTCACTACGCTAACAAACATACGCTCGCTCGTCTCCCGCTAATTAGCCTGGTGATGCTACATGCTAACGGTGGCTCCGCGCGTGCGCGGCGCCGGAACGCCGTGTGCAATCGGCCCTTCGCCGCTTCTGGCGATCGCTTCCCGATCCACGGTAACACCTTCAAATATGATCAGCGGGATTTGATGGAGCGTCCGCCCGCGGCGACTTCGCTCCCGCTAACGACCGCCGCGACAAAACGCCTCGCCGCTTCCTGTTCCTGAGCGTCTTTTGTTTTTCCATACGTGCGCCGGTGTGTGTGTGTGTGTGTGTGTGTGTGTGTGTGTGTGTGTGTGTGTGTGTGAAAACAAAAGCATTAATGCAGGACTAGCGCAGCAGCCCGCGGCGCACTCGGGCGCTCTGGTCGGCTAAACCGCGGCTCCTCCACCGTCGTATATATTCAGTCTCTCCATTAGCAGCATCTCTGCTCGACAGTGTCGGGCCCCGCGACGCTAAATTATTCATGGTGCCGCGGTGGAGGGCTGGGGGGCCGCGGCGGCGGCGGCGGCGGCGGCGGCGCAGCAGCAGCAGCAGCCGGGGCGGATGATATACAGGCCCCGGATCTCCGGCACTTCCCCGGTGCGGCTCGCCGTGGCTCACCCGCATCTGGACCGGGGAGGCGGTCTCGGGGACACCCAGGGGCCCAGTCCATAAACCCGGGTACGTCTCGTCCCCCGGAACATCCGTCTCCATCAGAGGGCGTCGGGGAAATGTAAGCCAAAGGTAATTGCCCCGGATAAGAACATCTGCTCGGCGAATAAATATTCTAATCAGGTGAGCCTCTTCTTCTGGACTGGATCGGGGGCCCCCCGGGGGGGGCGGCACAGCTACTGAGGGGGACGGATCAGCTCGGGTGAGGCTGGAGCACAGACGGGCCCTCGGCTGGTGTCGGTGCCAGACTCAGAAACATTAATTACAATGACTTTTATTGGACTCGAATTTTCTCGCACGCCCCCTGGTGGTGACTCGAGTCCGGACCGCGACCTAGCTTTAGTTTTCTGTTACAGTCGAAACTGTTCAGCGAATAATAACACTTTAGTTGTTCGTCAATATAAAGGCGTACAATTTTCGGAGGGGGTCGAGGGGCCACATGCGGACCCTTGACTGTGTTTATGTGGCCCCCAGAAATACAACAATATTATTATATTATTAATCATTTGTCAAATACGTATTTGTACAAGTCATTACTAGCTAATAATAAAGAAAAACTAAAACATTTTAGGTCCAGTTTCTTGTATGTATTTATGACCAGATTTAAGTGAATTACAAAATATATTTGGAAAGGAAAAGGTTTTAAGGTCAAGAATAAAAAAGTTTTTTTTTTGTTTGAAAAGTTTACTTCGCAGGAAAACCCGGAAAATGGGAAAAGGACTACAAGTATGGCCGCCGCTGCACCGTCCTGAAAGAGATTTGTTTTAAATAAAGGTTATTTAAAATTCAACAAAATGTTTACTAAAGCAAATTTAACTTCATTTGATAGTTTTTGCTCCATTATTTTCCGCTCGTCGGCCAACAGTACTGTGACCTAGACGCTGCATACCTCTGCCAAGGAGGTCATTTTACACAAATGTGTCGAAAAACATCCAATAAATCAATTAATCCAGTGATTCAAAACTGTGCTAACTCTCTAAGTGAGAATTAAAAACTGTGCTAACTCTCTAAGTGAGAATTAAAAACTGTGCTAACTGTGCTAACTCTCTAAGTGAGAATTAAAAACTGTGCTAACTCTCTAAGTGAGAATTAAAAACTGTGCTAACTCTCTAAGTGAGAATTAAAAACTGTGCTAACTCTCTAAGTGAGAATTAAAAACTGTGCTAACTCTCTAAGTGAGAATTAAAAACTGTGCTAACTCTCTAAGTGAGAATTAAAAACTGTGCTAACTCTCTAAGTGAGAATTAAAAACTGTGCTAACTCTCTAAGTGAGAATTAAAAACTGTGCTAACTCTCTAAGTGAGAATTAAAAACTGTGCTAACTCTCTAAGCGAGAATTAAAAACTGTGCTAACTCTCTAAGTGAGAATTAAAAACTGTGCTAACTCTCTAAGTGAGAATTAAAAACTGTGCTAACTCTCTAAGTGAGAATTAAAAACTGTGCTAACTCTCTAGCGAGAATTAAAAACTGTGCTAACTCTCTAAGTGAGAATTAAAAACTGTGCTAACTCTCTAAGCGAGTAAAAACTGTGCTAACTCTAAGCTGAGAATTAAAAACTGTGCTAACTCTCTAAGTGAGAATTAAAAACTGTGCTAACTCTCTAAGTGAGTTAAAAACTGTGCTACTTGAGAATTAAAAACTGTGCTAACTCTCTAAGTGAGAATTAAAAACTGTGCTAACTCTCTAAGTGAGAATTAAAAACTGTGCTAACTCCCCAAGCGAGAATTAAAAACTGTGCTAACTCTCTAAGTGAGAATTAAAAACTGTGCTAACTCTCTAAGTGAGAATTAAAAACTGTGCTAACTCTCTAAGTGAGAATTAAAAACTGTGCTAACTCTCTAAGTGAGAATTAAAAACTGTGCTAACTCTCTAAGTGAGAATTAAAAACTGTGCTAACTCTCTAAGTGAGAATTAAAAACTGTGCTAACTCTCTAAGTGAGAATTAAAAACTGTGCTAACTCTCTAAGTGAGAATTAAAAACTGTGCTAACTCTCTAAGTGAGAATTAAAAACTGTGCTAACTCTCTAAGTGAGAATTAAAAACTGTGCTAACTCTCTAAGTGAGAATTAAAAACTGTGCTAACTCTCTAAGTGAGAATTAAAAACTGTGCTAACTCTCTAAGTGAGAATTAAAAACTGTGCTAACTCTCTAAGTGAGAATTAAAAACTGTGCTAACTCTCTAAGTGAGAATTAAAAACTGTGCTAACTCTCTAAGTGAGAATTAAAAACTGTGCTAACTCTCTAAGTGAGAATTAAAAACTGTGCTAACTCTCTAAGTGAGAATTAAAAACTGTGATAACTCTCTAAGTGAGAATTAAAAACTGTGCTAACTCTCTAAGTGAGAATTAAAAACTGTGCTAACTCTCTAAGTGAGAATTAAAAACTGTGCTAACTCTCTAAGTGAGAATTAAAAACTGTGCTAACTCTCTAAGTGAGAATTAAAAACTGTGCTAACTCTCTAAGTGAGAATTAAAAACTGTGCTAACTCTCTAAGTGAGAATTAAAAACTGTGCTAACTCTCTAAGTGAGAATTAAAAACTGTGCTAACTCTCTAAGTGAGAATTAAAAACTGTGCTAACTCTCTAAGTGAGAATTAAAAACTGTGCTAACTCTCTAAGTGAGAATTAAAAACTGTGCTAACTCTCTAAGAGAATTAAAAACTGTGCTAACTCTCTAAGTGAGAATTAAAAACTGTGCTAACTCTCTAAGTGAGAATTAAAAACTGTGCTAACTCTCTAAGTGAGAATTAAAAACTGTGCTAACTCTCTAAGTGAGAATTAAAAATGTGCTAACTGTCTGCTGAGAATTAAAAACTGTGCTAACTCTCTAAGTGAGAATTAAAAACTCTGCAATTGAGAAAAAACTGTGCTAACTCTCTAAGTGAGAATTAAAAACTGTGCTAACTCTCTAAGTGAGAATTAAAAACTGTGCTAACTCTCTAAGTGAGAATTAAAACTTTGTTAACTCTCTAAGTGAGAATTAAAAACTGTGCTAACTCTCTAAGTGAGAATTAAAAACTGTGCTAACTCTCTAAGTGAGAATTAAAAACTGTGCTAACTCTCTAAGTGAGAATTAAAACTGTGCTAACTCTCTAAGTGAGAATTAAAAACTGTGCTAACTCTCTAAGTGAGAATTAAAAACTGTGCTAACTCTCTAAGTGAGAATTAAAAACTGTGCTAACTCTCTAAGTGAGAATTAAAAACTGTGCTAACTCTCTAAGTGAGAATTAAAAACTGTGCTAACTCTCTAAGTGAGAATTAAAAACTGTGCTAACTCTCTCAGTGAGAATTAAAAACTGTGCTAACTCTCTAAGTGAGAATTAAAAACTGTGCTAACTCTCTAAGTGAGAATTAAAAACTGTGCTAACTCTCTAAGTGAGAATTAAAACTGTGCTAACTCTCTAAGTGAGAATTAAAACTGTGCTAACTCTCTAAGTGAGAATTAAAACTGTGCTAACTCTCTAAGTGAGAATTAAAACTGTACTAACTCTCTAAGTGAGTATTAAAAACTGTAAGCGAGAGTTAGCACAGTTTTGAATCACTGGATGAATTGAACAATACACACAATAGTACAACTAACTCAGAGTAAAAACTACATTCAGTTAGTGTAAAAGTTAGTCTTAACTTCTAATATGACACAATTTGTCGACACTAAAATGAAATTTTCATACTTTTTTCACTTCTGAACGGAGCTCTCGCCAAACTTTGGCTCTTTTTCTAAGCATCGGCGATTCACGAACGCGACAGAGACTCAAACACCAGCAGGAAGTCGGACGTTCAGACACTTAAAGCGAGCGACTCAACCCTATAATCTGAGTTTTGATGGAATGTGTGAACACGAAATCACATTTTGGTTCGATTACTTGTGGAAGATCGGAAACTCTTCCGCCTCAGCGGGAAAATTGCTGTAAAGACGGAGTCGTGGAAGAAAATCACTGACCTCGTCTCTTCACCACATCGTGTTCTTCCAGCCAAAGTCGTTTATGGATTAAAAAAAAGGCTAAAATTCACAAATGAAACTGTTCATGACGGGAATGGAGACGTTTTTGAAACCGTGTTATTGGGGCCGACACGTGAACGGATGGCGCCGGAGGTAGGATTGATTGAGAGCCACATTTCAGTGCCAAAAATATGAGCCAAGGAAAATAATATAATATATAATATTTTGGGGGGTAATCTACGAAATGAGACACATAAAATAATAAAGTTACCATTAAACGTGAAAATGTCTAATAAAAGAGTTACAACTTCTTTTAATATTATTAAAAAAAATAAAAAATACTGTCATAAATACTTCAGGGAGTCACTCAAAGGTCACAACAAATATTCAGACTCAAACTTCCTCAATTCCACTAAACATTTCTGTGTTTTTTTGTTTGTTTTAAAGTTATTTTATTACCGGAATTTGTTCTATTCTGTGTTGAATCATCACATCTTGGATTAATGTGTGACGACTACGACACACACACACACACACACACACACACACACACACACACACACACACACACACACCACACACACACACACACACACACACACACACACATAAGTCCACTGGCTTTTCAATCTTTCCCATGAAGGAAGGATTTCCATTTAAAAATATATACAAACAAAACAACAATAATCCACATCAAACCACAAAAACCACCAAACATTTTTCAATTCCTCAATCCTGAAAGATTCCATCACAACATTTCTGGGTTTGTGTCTCACAAACAAAACAAACACAACCTCCTCGGCTCGACGGAGAGTCTGCATCTACAAGATGTACCAAGAGGTGCGAGAACAGGTGCTGACCACTGCCGGCGACGAGCGCCGCAGCCGTCAAAGAAGGATCAGCGTCGTCCTGCTTGTGTTCCAGTGGTCAGCAGAAGTCGATCCACACTCGGGTCGACACGTCTGGTACCGGGTCGATTCGGTTCTGGATCCACACGCCCAGCAGGGGGTCGCGATGTAACGGCCGAACACTTGGAACAACTTGGAGACTCGACTCCAAACCCCTGGACTAGGCGGACTCGGGTTCAGGGGGACGGCTCTCCACCGGCAGAACCAGAACAAACGCAGGCCTCGGCGCCGACGGCTCATGCGGTACTCACCCAGAAGTACATCATCATGTTGGAAGGAAATGTTTTGGACTTCAGTCGAGACCAGAACCGCCCACTCGAGCGATGGGGACCAGAAGGTTCTCCTCGGTTCTTCAGCGCTTTTTTAAAAAACCTCCGTCTTCTCCTCGCCAGCGGTGGAGGTGAAGTAACCCTTTCTTTTGACACTTCCACACTGTCTCTCTCTCTGCCTCCTCTCCCCCACTCTCTCCCCCACTCTCTCCCCCACTCTCTCCCTCCCTCTCCCCGGTGCCGGTTCTTATTGGTGAGCTGGGTCTGCGCTGAAGCCCGACTGGAGCAGCAGCAGCTCTGACAGCCGCCTCCAGCTTCATCCACCAGGATCAGAAACAACACCGGGATCCTGCGGACGGGGTCCGGCGTCCCGGGCGAGGAGGGAGGAGCGGGGGAGGCGGGGGAGGAGGTGGGGGAGCGAGGAGCAGGGAGGGCGGGTGAGTGTTGATCAGGATCCAGACGACTCCTCGTCTCCATAAAACGGATCAGGTTTCACGTCAACAAGATCTTCGACTTCGATGCTGCGCTTCGGCTACGTTTGGACGTCGGCGTCTTAGGTTTTAGAAGATAATGTCGTTTAAATGACATTTTTTATTATTATGCACAAAATTACAACAAAGGAATTTAACTGAACCACAAGTAACTGTAACATCATTCCTTCAATTATTTTCCAACGTCAGAAAATACAGTTTAAAAATGTAAAACTATATTTTGTCGATTCCGTTTTGACACATTAATCGTTGTTAATGAGGTGCTCAGGTGCAGCTAGCACGGTTAGCATATAGCTAAGCTAGCTAGTTTATCATCCAGTTAAATTAAATTCACTTTAAATCGCATTTCAAATCCAACAAACAAACTTAATTCTAACAGTTTCCATCTATCATTTCGTTTTTGTTTTTTTTCTTACCTCATTGCAGCTAGCGCTGTTAGCTTACCTGCTAAGCTAGCAGGTGAAACATTTGGTTAAAAAATTCAGTCACTCCTAATAAGAGTTTTAAATAAAACTACTTCAATTTAACAATTTTAATCTATCATGTAGTTACGGAGTAACTGCAGCTAGCAAAATTAGCTTACCAGCTAAGGTAGCAAGTAGAGCATTCGGTTAAAAAGTCCTTCACTTTAAATCAAAAAACAACAACTTTCCATCTATCATGTGTTACGGGTAGTTTTTCTTTTATCTTATTGCAGCTAGCATGTTAGCTTAGCTGTTAGCTTACCTGCTAAGCTAGCAGGTGAAACATTCAGTTAAATATTCAGTCACTCCAAATTAGAGTTTAAAAAAAACGACTTCAATTTAACAATTTTAATCAATCATGTGTTACGGAGTTGTCATTTTAACATAACTGCAGGTAGCACTGTTAGCTTAGCAGCTAAGCTAGAAGGTGTAGCATATGATTAAAACGGCTGTCCCTTAAAATTAGAGTTAAAAAAAACAACAACCTTAATTGCAACAAATTACAATATGATGTGTTACAGGGTGTTCCTTTTCAACCTCACTGCAGCTACCACTGTTAGCCTAGCAGCTAAGCTAGAAGTTATAGCATTTGATTAAAATGGCTGTCACTTAAAAGAGATAAAAAAAACAACAACTTTACAATTGTGATGTGCCACGGGGTATTTTTCTTTTTCTTTTTTTTTACCTCACTGCAGCTAGCACTGTTAGCTTAGCAGCTAAGCTAGCAAGTATAGCATTCGGTTTAAAAGGCTTAAAATTAGAGTTGGAAAGAAAAACAAACTTACTTACAACACTTTCCAATTGTGACTAGCACTGTTAGCCACTAGCTAAGCTAGCAAGTATAGCATTCAATTTCCTCCACTTTAACTAACGATCTAACAACCGAAAAGAGCAAAAACATCGAACTGCTTGAGACCTTGGCTCCTGCAACAGATTCAATCATCTGCTGTGTGTGATGTCAATAGAATAATTTGGGTTTCCCAGTCAGATCTCGTGTTTTTTCCCCTTCCTGGGTCTCCTGCCACGACTTCCCCCGAACCGTCCCGAGCCAGGTCCTCGTCTAGACGCTCCCCGGAGGATCCCGGTCCATTATGGCGCTGGAGCCCTTAGAGAGGAAGTCCACACCTCGTCTCTCCGGCTCGCGCGGCTTTTCTGAATATTTGATGATGATCTCACTTCGGCTATTTACCGATTCCATGAAGTGCTGATGCCGGCGTTTCTGAGAGGTGTTGGAATGATCGTAAACGGAGCTACGACCTCCGCAACTGTTGCTTCGTTACGTGCTAGTCGGAGCCTCTGAGATGCTAATCTAGACGCTAGCTGTCGCTAAAAGCGCTAATGTTAGAAGCTAACTTGTTGGCGGGAGTTAACAATGTGGTTTAGGAGGTCATGCAATCAAAAAAGGGGGATAACCATATGCTAGCTAAAAGCGCTAATAGTTTACCAAGCTAAACACGATCAGGCGGCTAAGGAGCTAGCAAGCTGCTAACTTTAGAAAACTCATTTTTGATACTAGTGTTTGTATTTAACGTGTTGAGTCGAAACGTAAACAGTTTTTACGTTGCTAAGCTAAACAAAGTTTTCCAAAAAAGTTAGCTTAAGTTAGCTTTAGCATTAGCTAGCACAGGACGACACGAGCGTCTCCGTAAACGTCGACTTGTCGTCAAAACATGTTTAAACATTTAATGTTCATCGGTGATGAGAGAAGGATCCATGTGTGTATCCAAGATATACACAACTACACAGAGCCTCATGTACACAACTACACAGAGCCTCATGTACACAACTACACAGAGCCTCATGTACACAACTACACAGAGCCTCATGTACACAACTACACAGAGCCTTGTATACACAACTACACAGAGCCTCATGTACACAACTACACAGAGCCTCATGTACACAACTACACAGAGCCTCATGTACACAACTACACAGAGCCTCGTATACACAACTACACAGAGCCTCATGTACACAACTACACAGAGCCTCGTATACACAACTACACAGAGCCTCATGTACACAACTACACAGAGCCTCATGTACACAACTACACAGAGCCTCATGTACACAACTACACAGAGCCTCATGTACACAACTACACAGAGCCTCATGTACACAACTACACAGAGCCTCATATACACAACTACACAGAGCCTCGTATAACAACTACACAGAGCCTACACAGAGCCTCATGTATACACAACTACACAGAGCCTCATGTACACAACTACACAGAGCCTTGTATACACAACTACACAGAGCCTTGTATACACAACTACACAGAGCCTCATGTACACAACTACACAGAGCCTCGTATACACAACTACACAGAGCCTCGTATACACAACTACACAGAGCCTCATGTACACAACTACACAGAGCCTCATGTACACAACTACACAGAGCCTCATGTACACAACTACACAGAGCCTCGTATACACAACTACACAGAGCCTCGTATACACAACTACACAGAGCCTCATGTACACAACTACACAGAGCCTCATGTACACAACTACACAGAGCCTCGTATACACAACTACACAGAGCCTCAGGTGAAGCCACAACTTTTCCGGTTCTGACCCAAATACTTGTGTTTAATTCGACCTAGTTGTCGATGGATCTACAGCGAAGCTGCTTCTCTCCACGGCCTCGACTCGACAGGTAGATATTGACGCGTGTTCAACACACGCTGTTCACATGAAAGTCCACATGTTCGCACACACAGTCAGACACACACAGTCAGACACACACACACAAAGTCAGACACACATGCTCACAGAAGGAACTCACACACACACATAAACATTCACACACACTCCTCCTACTCCTAATCATTTATAGACACAAACAGTTACACACACTCACACAAACTGCAAACACTTAAAAACACACAAACTTCAAACACACACTCACACAAACTGCAAACACTTACAAACACACACTCACACAAACTGCAAATATTTAACAACACAAACTCACACAAACTGCAAACACTTATAAACAAACAAACTTCAAACACACATTCACACAAACTGCAAACACTTACAAACACACACTCACACAAACTGCAAATATTTAACAACACACACTCACACAAACTGCAAACACTTACAAACACACAAACTTCAAACACACACTAAGACAAACTGCAGACACTTACAAACACACAAACTTCAAACACACACTCACACAAACTATAAAACACGTTACAACACAAACTCCCACAAACTTCACACTTTACACACGTTGACGCACACACTCCGGCACAGAGACATACACCGACCCTTGCACACACACACTAACAAACACACGATACAGGTGCACACACGTGCAAACACGTACACACACACACACATGGACTGAGACACACACTTACAAACATACTTTCAAACAAACACTTGCACACACACTCATGGACAGACACACACACACACCAACACACGAGTCAGACTCACACATTAGTCAGACTCACACACACATCAGACTCACACATTAGTCAGACTCACACACACACGAGTCAGACTCACACATTAGTCAGACTCACACACACACACACGTCAGACTCACACATTAGTCAGACTCACACACACACGTCAGACTCACACATTAGTCAGACTCACACACACACACGTCAGACTCACACCAGTGTGCTGATAACTGTGTGTGTTCACACTAATTGGAAAGAAAAACGACTTTGATGTTCGTTTGTTTCCGACTCTATTGACGCCTGTAACCTTGAAGAGCGATTGTGTTCACGGCACTCAACACACACACACACACACACACACACCACACACACACACACACACACACACACCATCCCTGTCACAGGACGACTTGATGACAACGTTACACACTTCTGTCACAGGCCTCGTCTGTCCAACACTTCATCACAAATCACAACCAGCCAATCAGAGAAGCCGACGATGCGTTCAGGCGCAGTCAGAGTTCTGGGAAATTCCTGCGTCGACGTAACTCAGCTTCCACTCATTCAATCTCATCATCGTCAGCGTGGAGCGACACGTCAGCGCCGGCGGCTTCTCGGACGATGCGTTCAGGGTTCGGCGTTTACGTTCCAACAACAACCAGCAGCAGTACCGCGAGTGACCAGCAGGGTTCGGCCACTCACCAGTCTCGTGAAGATCGGAAGTCCCAGATGCCAGAGGTGATCGTTGATGAGTTCGCTGTGCACGACGTTCCCGAAGACGGCGAAGCTTCCTGACTTACACAACGTGTTTCCTGGAGACGCACAAAAGACGAAAAAGTGTTAAAATGTTAACAAGTCGAGCGACAAAATACTGTTAAACAACATTCACGAAAACAACAATAAAACTTTTAATGGAACCAAAAAAAAGAGGAATTTATCTAGCAATCCTAAAACGACGCCAAATGAACGAAACATTAAAAGTGTATTTATTACGTTTCCATTTTTTTCTGGTACTTAAAAGTCGTAAATAAGAAAACCTTCAAGATCTTTCTGAACCCGGATGGAACTCAAAAAAGGTTTCATTTTTAAATGTTTATAACTACGAAGTAACGAAGAAAAATATCAATCTACGACTCGTTCTTATCGACAGGAAGTGACACAAAGACACTTCCTGTTTCTGCATCTTCCGTGCTGTGTCTCAAATCACATACTTCTCTTAGTATACTAGAAGTTAGTATCATCAGGATAGTGTACGTACTAACTAGTAACTAATCCTCCACAGATAGTATGTCTCAAACATACTTCTCTTAGTATACTAGAAGTTAGTATCATCAGGATAGTGTACGTACTAACTAGTAACTAATCCTCCACAGATAGTATGTCTCAAACATACTTCTCTTAGTATACTAGAAGTTAGTATCATCAGGATAGTGTACGTACTAACTAGTAACTAATCCTCCACAGATAGTATGTCTCAAACATACTTCTCTTAGTATACTAGAAGTTAGTATCATCAGGATAGTGTACGTACTAACTAGTAACTAATCCTCCACAGATAGTATGTCTCAAACATACTTCTCTTAGTATACTAGAAGTTAGTATCATCAGGATAGTGTACGTACTAACTAGTAACTAATCCTCCACAGATAGTATGTCTCAAACATACTTCTCTTAGTATACTAGAAGTTAGTATCATCAGGATAGTGTACGTACTAACTAGTAACTAATCCTCCACAGATAGTATGTCTCAAACATACTTCTCTTAGTATACTAGAAGTTAGTATCATCAGGATAGTGTACGTACTAACTAGTAACTAATCCTCCACAGATAGTATGTCTCAAACATACTTCTCTTAGTATACTAGAAGTTATATACAACAACATAACTAATCCTCCACAATAGTATGTCTCAAACATACTTCTCTTAGTATACTAGAAGTTAGTATCATCAGGATAGTGTACGTACTAACTAGTAACTAATCCTCCACAGATAGTATGTCTCAAACATACTTCTCTTAGTATACTAGAAGTTAGTATCATCAGGATAGTGTACGTACTAACTAGTAACTAATCCTCCACAGATAGTATGTCTCAAACATACTTCTCTTAGTATACTAGAAGTTAGTATCATCAGGATAGTGTACGTACTAACTAGTAACTAATCCTCCACAGATAGTATGTCTCAAACATACTTCTCTTAGTATACTAGAAGTTAGTATGCATCAGGATAGTGTACGTACTAACTAGTAACTAATCCTCCACAGATAGTATGTTTCAAACATACTTCTCTGAGTATACTAGAAGTTAGTATGCATCAGGATAGTGTACGTACTAACTAGTAACTAATCCTCCACAGATAGTATGTCTCAAACATACTTCTCTTAGTATACTAGAAGTTAGTATCATCAGGATAGTGTACGTACTAACTAGTAACTAATCCTCCACAGATAGTATGTCTCAAACATACTTCTCTTAGTATACTAGAAGTTAGTATCATCAGGATAGTGTACGTACTAACTAGTAACTAATCCTCCACAGATAGTATGTCTCAAACATACTTCTCTTAGTATACTAGAAGTTAGTATCATCAGGATAGTGTACGTACTAACTAGTAACTAATCCTCCACAGATAGTATGTCTCAAACATACTTCTCTTAGTATACTAGAAGTTAGTATCATCAGGATAGTGTACGTACTAACTAGTAACTAATCCTCCACAGATAGTATGTCTCAAACATACTTCTCTTAGTATACTAGAAGTTAGTATCATCAGGATAGTGTACGTACTAACTAGTAACTAATCCTCCACAGATAGTATGTCTCAAAAATACTTCTCTTAGTATACTAGAAGTTAGTATCATCAGGATAGTGTACGTACTAACTAGTAACTAATCCTCCACAGATAGTATGTCTCAAACATACTTCTCTTAGTATACTAGAAGTTAGTATCATCAGGATAGTGTACGTACTAACTAGTAACTAATCCTCCACAGATAGTTTGTCTCAAATCAAACACAGGAAATGATGCGACAGCTTCTTCTTCTACTACTATTTAAGGATGATTTCAACCAACTGTAGGAACACTATCGCCATTTGGATCAAGAAATATTGACGAGATATTTACTCCGGTATCAGCACCGAAGACATGTTATCCTCCTACTGCTGCTGAAATACATCTGTAAGTATATGTATACATATAAATATATATATATATATATATGACGTAACTTCCGTTTACAACGTCAACGTCACTAAGATGGTCCTTTAGGGTAGAAAGTGTCCATCGATCCATACTCAGTTTTGTGGGCGTTTATGGGTGTATTTTTATTTACATACTAAGAATTGAGATGCACTTATGCACTAAAAATACTAAGTTTAAGTACGCAAGTATGGGATTTGAGACAAGACTCCAGTTATACACACTCAGGACATCGAGAATTTACACAACAAGATTAAACGTCCTATTTTTCTTCATGTAGCATTAGCTGTTAGCTTGCTGCTAATGCTACAGAGAAACCACCTTACCGTCAACATGTTCAATATCAACGACGTTAACTCGAACAAACTCGATCAAAAACATGTTTAAACAGGGTTTTATGAAACGATACACGAGTCTGAGCCTCTCGGTGCGTCTGGAGGAACAATCTGTTGTATAACGACAGGCTTATGAAACCATCACCGCATTTTAAAACACGCTTCATAACGGACGCGATTAGTCCTTGGTCCGATCAGTGAGTCACCGGTTCACCCTTTTATAACCACAATTACCACAAGTTACCTAGGTTGCTTATGGTCATAGAGTTGTTAAAAATGCTATAATTCATTTTATTCTTATCAACTTCAAATAAAAAACACGCTTAGACACGACTTATCGAACTGAGATTAGGAATTTGAACTTTTTGACTTATATACAACGATCAGTAATTTGATATAATTTGACTTAAACACGTGAAACTAAAATTAAAAACTCAAATTAAATCCCTTTTAGACTCACTTTACAACTTAACAATCACTCCAGATCTCTCTTTTGTCTCACTCCCTCTCAGTGAACTCATTACACCCTGTCATTTTTCTCAAAGTTTCTTGTTTTGTGCTTATACAACCGAGATTTTAAGGTTAATGTTCAGATGCAGGCGGAAGGAAAATTGAATTGATAACTAATTCCAGGAACCATTCGTTGAAAGGGAAGTTAGTGACTCTATCTTATCTCCAGCACGACCAAAGTTCTTTACGGTAGCTTGGATCGGGATCAGTGGGCGTGACCAGTTCATTGGACTTTGACCTCTTGCCACTGTCTTGTGAGGGTGAGCCGGGTGGCAGGAGTAGTAACTTTGAGCTAGGATGGAGGGAACAAGTCTTCAGCTGCAAAGTGAGTCCATCTCCTGCTCCATCTGCCTGGAGCTCCTGAAGGACCCGGTGACGACTGCCTGCGGACACAACTACTGCAAGAAATGTATCAACGACTGCTGGGACGTCGGTGCCGGGAAGGACGACTACAGCTGTCCCCAGTGCAGACAGGAATTCACTTCGAGGCCTGCTCTCAAGACCAACACCATGTTGGCAGAATTGCTAGAGAATCTGAAGAAAGTAGTAGTCCAAGGTGAACCGGATGAAAGCTGCTACGCCGGACCCGAAGATGTGGCCTGTGACGTCTGCACTGGGAGCAAGCTGAAAGCCCACAAGTCCTGCCTGATGTGTCTGGTGTCGTACTGTCACAACCACCTCAAGTCTCACATGGACAGGCAGGCGTTCGGGAGCCACAAGCTGGCGGAGCCGTCCAAGAGGCCACAGGAAGTCGTCTGCTCCCGCCACGACACGGTGATGACTGTATTTTGCAGCAAGGACCAGCAGGTCCTCTGTTCTATCTGCGCCTCGGATGAACACAAGGGCCACGACGTGACCTCAACGGTGGCGGCCAGAGACGACCGTGAGAAAGATTTGAGGCATAGACAAAAACAGGTCCAGGAGAGGATGCAGACCTTTGAAGGGGATTGTGAGATGCTTTTAAAGGAGGCAGAGAAGATCGAACAATCCGCTGACAAAACAGTAGATCACAGCAACATGATCTATGACGAGATAATCCTTCAGATACAGGGACGAAAGGCCCGTGAGGAGGAGACGATCAGAACATGGCAGAAAACGGAATTGAGTAGTTTAAATGAACATATTGAGGAGGTACAGAAGGAAGTATCTGAGCTGAAGAGGTTGGACCATGAGTTTGGAGCACTGTTAGGCACAGAAGACAACGTGGTCTTCCTCCAGAGCATTGTACCGGATATCAAAGAAACAGCCTTGCACCAGGTTCACATCCCCACCGACAGCCACTTTGAGAACCACCGGAGAGCAGTGGTATCCCAGTTCAAATACAGTTTTCAGAACCTCCTGCAAGGCGAGTGGAAACACTTTGAGCCTGAGACCAGAGAAGACTTCCTCCGATACTATATTGAGCTAACCCTGGATCAGAAGAGCGCTCACCAGAAAATCCTGTTGACTGACAAAAACAGACGGGCTACATTGGAGAGAAATTCCAGGCGCTCCTCTAATAGTCACCCCAACAGGTTCACCAAACATTGGCAAGTCCTGACCACAGAGACTCTCACGGGCCGCTGCTACTTTGAGGTAGAGCGAGCAGGAGGTGACATCGCGGTGGCGCTCGTCTACAAGAGTATTTGCAAGGCCGGTGCGGAGAGCTTGTTCGGCAACAACGCCCAGTCATGGTCTTTGTCCTGCGGCAGCCAAGGGTGGCTTTTCCAACACAACGGATCCACCTTTCACATCTCGGACGTCTCCTCCCTCAGAGTGGGCGTCTACCTTGACCAGGCAAAGGGTGTTCTGTCCTTCTACAGGGTCACAGACTCGGTGACCCTCCTGCACACGGTCCAGACCACCTTCACCAGACCACTGCACGCTGGACTCAGGTTGTATGATGTCGGCACCATTGCGGAGTTGTTGAGGCCAAGCATCGACGCCTCGGACTGCTGATCGTATATCTATGTTCATCTACGTTCCACTTCCTGTTCTTGAGCCTGCGATTTAGGCATCGTTAAACCTGGTCAACAGTCTGAAGAAAGTCATTTTTATTTGTATAGCGCTTTTCCAGACCAGGGTCACAAAGCGCTTAGACAATCAAAACAATATTCAATAAAGTATATACTTTAAAGATCAAGATAAAACTGATAACACAACAGGAGTTCCAGAAAATCAAGGAAAAGCCTGAACAAATAAAAATGTCTTAATATGTTTCTTAAAGGAGTCAGTAGATCATCAAGTCAAAGAGAGAGAAGATCGTTCCAAAGCTTAGGAGCAACAGCCTGAAAAGATTTCTCTCCTCTGGTCCTGAACCGTGTGCGTGGAACCATAAGTAGATTCTGATCCACAGACCTCAGAGCCCGAGCTGGGGTGTAAGTCTGGATCAGATCACTGATGGAAGGTCTGACAATGAATAGATCTGAAAGTAAGAACCAGGATTTTAAAGTTGCTCCTGAAAGAAACTGGAAGCCAGAGAAGAGTTTTAAAGATCGGGGAAATGTGAGTTCTTCTACTAGAGCGGCTCAGAATTCTCGCTTGTTGTCATGTATTCTTTTAATTACATAATCGCTTAATGATAATTAATAATTTGAATTAACCGAGAATGTACTGTACTTGATTTACTTCTGTTTATCTCGGAGTATTTGAATCAGGATGTTTTAATAAAAACATAAAAACTGATGACGTTGTTCAATTTTATTCTTTGTTCTTTGTCATGTCGAGCACTTACTTCATTTATTTTTCCATATTTTACATCATTTCGATGCATTTATTATTGCGGGGGAACCTCCACCTGCGTGTGTTTGCACGGAGGACATAAATAAAAAGGGGCGCGAAGGGTCCGATCGAGTCATAAAAAGCGCCGTGATGGACGTATGATGGCGTCGCTCACGATGGCGCCATAAATCGCTCGCCGGCGATGCGATGGAAGATGAATAAAAAAAAAGAAAACATGGAGGCGCGAAGAAGGATGTGCTGGAGCTAAAGTGCAGATTCGCTCATTCTTGAGGTGTTTGGAAGGAAGACGGCGTCGCATCAGCGGAGATAACGAGTGCGTGGCGTCGGTCGGAGGAAGAAGATCCTCCGAGAACAGGAAGTTAACCTCGCGGGGAAAGCAATCGACCTCTCGCCGCGACTGTCACACGACTTTTAATTGGAGTCTGACGAGGTTTTATTTCGATGACGCAGGAATCAGCGGTTAATGACAGACTTTTATGTTTTTTTGAGAAACAATATACATAGTTTAATATTTATAAATTACCTTCACTCATTTGGCGTTTATATATATTTGATTTATTGATATATTTATTATTTTTAATTACATTTATATCTTTTATCTAACTCTATTTGAATGTCCTTTACTAAAAATAGAATCCCTTATTAGTCCCGCGAGGGGAAATTCGGTAGTGCTTTTGACAGCCATTCACACATACTGATGGGAGTAGGCTGCACACCTGCGCCAAGTCTACCATCAGGAGCAATCAGGGTGAAGTGTCTTCAGGGACACAACGACACAAGCTTGTCTGGAGCTGGGATTGAACCTGCAACCTTTTGGACTGCAGGCAACCACTCTACCATCTGAGCTATGACGTCCCTCAATCGTATTTATTTTGATTTTTTTAATCTCGTTTTTACATTTAAATGTTTCGCTTTAAACATATATTTCTTTATTCCACAAACTTTGATTCCATGTATTTCATAACTCACGTCTCACGGTTGCTACGGTCTTTGAAAGTAGTTTAAACATCAATCAGGACGGTCGTCTCCATGGCAACACTAAAGAATCGAGTCGTCCTCCCTCGTTTTTTTTTTTTTCATTTCATCTCGACGTCCACAAACGCTCGCCATGTTGCTTTAAATCCTCCGACTGATCCCTCACGTCGTGAGAGGGAAGACCGCCCGGAATCCCCCAGAGGGGAGTTTTCCACATTTAGGTGTGTGAACAACCCAGGAATAGAAAGCGCCGCTAATCGCCGCCGCGGCTCGGCGGGAGAAGAGAATGTCGTTAGCGGCGCGGCTAATTAGCATAGCTTTGAAGCGGAAAAGGCGTGAGTCATCGCCGGGACCGACATCCTAGTCTGAGCCTCAGCGGGGCGACGTGTTCAGAAGAAACCCCTGAGTCAGCAAAAAGTTTCTATACAAAGAAGGCCCCGGTTGAGGCCCGTCTGGTACCAGAACAAAGAGGTCCCGGGTCAAACCGCAGAGGGACGGACTTGGCAAGATGCAAAAACCAACTGGGTCGGACTTAAACAAACCTCTCCGGTCAGCCGACACCTGACAAGGTGGAACCAACCGATGCCAGAATAAATCCAAGCAGACCAAACCACATGAACTCGGACGGTCTCGACTAAACCCTAGACTGGTCTAGGACCACACAAGGCCCAGAACAGAGAAGACCAGGGAAGGCAAGACCAGTTCAGTTACCTTCAAACGGTTCTTAATCCAAAAGTCAGAACTCCGGCAGAACCAAATTGCACCAGGTGAGACAAGGTATGCTACTTAAGACTTCACTAGACTGGATCAGAAACTGGACCATTAAGAAACCTTAAAGACTTCCACAACTATGAATAACCGGATCACTCAGCAGTTGGACTGACGGAACCAAAGTTACCATCAAACTGTTCTCAATAATAACAGCCAAGACGGTCAAACGGCACGAAAACCAGACTGGACCTGGCGAGACAAGGTACGCTACTTAAGACTTCGCTAACCTGGACCAGAAACGAGACCAAGCCACAAACTTGAAGGCTTCCACAACCACGACGAACCAGCTCACACAGCACTTACACAAACAGAACCAAACGTGGCCAAATTGAACCGGTCCAGACTGGACCAGCTGATCGTTTAGGCCATTTTAGGAACACAGTCCGACCCGCGCTGTCAAAGGATTCTGTTCTATTTCTGTTCTCGACTGGGTTCCACACCGGACTGCTCCCCCTCGCTGGTGAAGATCTGACCTCCGAACTCAAAAGTCCCCAGAAGACCGAGTCTACGATGTAAACCAGCAGCTGTGCTCCATCATCGGCATCAGTGGCCGACATGACTAATGTAGCTGCTGCTGGAGCACGAGTCCCAGCTGACGACCCGGACCCAGGAGCAACAGATCCAGTCCACGACTTCCATGACAGGAAAACAAATTTCAAATATTTGCTTTATTTGTATTTGTCCATGATTAGAAAGCTGATCAGAAGTTGCTGACTCTGTTGTTTTGAGCGCCTTAGCTAGGCTATGCTAAAACGCTAGTACTTGTTATACTATTGTTACTAACTTTCAGGAGCTTTGATCTAGTTAAGAGCCGGAGCTTCGCTAGCATCTGTGATCTGATAAAAACTTTAACTTAACTAAAAAAACTTCATGAATCTCCAGTGGCTATAGTTGCTAGGCTAGGTGTTAGCATGGCCTAGTAAATACTTAGAAGTGAAACGGAACCAAAAAGTTGAACCACACACTGATAACAAAAGACGAGACCAACATAAATCTGCTAACGCTAATGTCATCTAGCGTCAGCACTAGAATCTTAACGCGCTAATGCTAGCAAACGACATGTAGCACGAACTCTTCCGCCCTCTCGCGCGCGACTTCTGACGACTCAGCGTAAATCAGGTGCTGACGCGGCAGCGTCACAGCGAATAAATCCGCCGTCCAGATGAGGCCACGACGTCCTGCTTTTATTATGCGGTGACGAAGATCGGCGGACATCATCATCATCATCATAACAATAACAATTACGGTAGTAAAAACATCTCATCATGCGCCGGTCGTTAGAAAAACAAGAGGTGACCCGGTTAGCTGGAGTCATTTCCATTTCCTTCTTATCATCATCCCTTCATTATCGTTATCGCTAACAACGCCATTATCCTGATTGTTGTCGTTCGCCGCGCGCTAATGATAACCTGAAACATGGGGGGGCGCCGGAGAGGTGGTGGGGGGTTAATGCAGAAATAAATAATGTAAACACAAACCATCCAAAGAAGAGGCGACGCATGGTTTAGACGTTTGAGGCGTTAAAAAGGCTTGCTGTGGTTTTAAGGAAAATACTTAAATATACATATATACTGTTATATATATATATATGATGACATCATATCAGAACCAAACCAATCAAAGACATGAGCTCAGACCAGTCACAATTATTTCAGACCAACGATTATAAAATTCTAGACTCGAAAAACGTCAGACCAAAGAAAACCCTTCAATCGGACCAACAAGAACCAAACCGGACCGGCATGGATCGTGGTGTCGGACGGACCCGGTCGAGACCACAAACAAACTCGGCAGCAACTAAAGTCCAAACTAGTCGATGCCAGACACGCATGAGTGTCAATATCTAACCGGACTCTGGAACACAAACCAGAACCAAAACGAGTCCAACATTTAAGGAAAACTTCAACCAACTGTTTTGTTTTCTTCGTATACTTTGAGTTAATGCTAGTCAAAAGTATTATTATATCAAATCAATAGTAAGTATTACATGTCGTGTGTGTGTGTGTGTGTGTGTGTGTGTGTGTGTGTGTGTGTGTGTGTGTGTGTGTGTGTGTGTGTGTGTGTGTGTGTGTGTGTCGTCAGCGCTCCTTCACAGGGGAGATCCTGGAAAACGGAGAAGCTTAATAAAATCTCCAGGTGGATCGATGGTCTGACCTCCGGACGGAGTCGAGAGAAACCGACGAACATTTCTCTCAAGTTTTATCAAAGAAGAAGCTCTTGTTGATCTGGTTCACAGCGAAGGTCGTGACCTCTGTGGACGCGTTTGTGTTGTGAAAACAATCTGAGAATGGTGTCAAAAAATGTACGGAAAATAAATGTAACAAAAAGTGAATTCTACAGATTTAAACCTGGAGCGACCTTTGAACCACAAAGAAAAACTATCACAATCAACTAACTTCCCAAAAAAAGTACTTCCCAAAAAAAGATGAGAAATTCTTATCACATAAACACAAAAGTACAAAAATAGTACAAAGAATGTAAAGAATATGATAAACTGTTTTTTTCAACACACATACTGATGATACAATAAAGTCCAACAACACACACACTGATGATACACTAGAGTCCAACAACACACACACTGATGATACAATAGAGTCCAACAACACACACACTGATGATACACTAGAGTCCAACAACACACACACTGATGATACACTAGAGTCCAACAACACACACAAACATACACACTGATGATACAATAGAGTCCAACAACAAACACAAACACACACACTGATGATACACTAGAGTCCAAAAACACACACAAACATACACACTGATGGAACAATAGAGTCCAACAACAGACACAGACATAGACACTGATGATACAATAGAGTCCAACAACAAACACAAACACACACACTGATGATACAATAGAGTCCAACAACACACACACTGATGATACACTAGAGTCCAACAACACACACAAACATAGACACTGATGATACAATAGAATCCAACAACAAACACAAACACAGACACTGATGATACAATAGAGTCCAACAACATACACACTGATGATACACTAGAGTCCAACAACAGACACAAACATAGACACTGATGATACAATAGAGTCCAACAACAAACACAAACACAGACACTGATGATACAATAGAATCCAACAACAAACATACACACTGATGATACAATAGAGTCCAACAACACACACAAACATACAAACTGATTATACAATAGAGTACAACAACAGACACAAACATACACACTGATGATACAATAGAGTCCAACAACAGACACAAACATACACACTGGTGATACAATAGAGTCCAACAACACACAAACACAATGATGACATAATAGAGTCCAACAACACACACAATGATGATACAATAGAGTCCAACAACACACACAAACACAATGATGACATAATAGAGTCCAACAACACACACAAACACACACGATGATGATACAATAGAGTCCAACAACACACACAAACACAATTATGACATAATAGAGTCCAAAAACACACACAAACACACACACTGATGATACAATAGAGTCCAACAACACACACAAACACAATTATGACATAATAGAGTCCAACAACACACAGAAAACATACACACTGATGATACAATAGAGTCATACAAAAGTCTAGGACTGGAAAGAAAATGTAAAAAATAATGACTTTAACTGAGAAAAAACACATTGTCTATACCCCCCCGCCCAAAACAGAAAAACTCCCAAAATTCACCTCATTGAAAAGGTGAGAAACTCAAAAAGAAATTCTGACGCCATGTGTCGCGTCAAAGTTGAACGGACGTGACTAAGAATCATGTAAAGAAAAAAATCACATTGACGTCAATGCAACAAAACAAAAGTCCCCCAAAATAACATGAAAAATGTGTCAAAAAACCAACATGTTAACCAACAGCTGAGATACATGTTTGTTCAGAACTACGAGCCTGGATCGTCAATTCAAACTAAGTCAATAAAATACAAAAGTTGGAGTTAAGATTAAATAAAAATAAACATAGACTAAAAACAACCTGTATGAAAACAAAGACCATCGTCAAGTATCTGAAAAAAGAGCTGAGCCAGAGGGAAACAAAAATGAGTTGAAACTTTTTCAATGGACTGAGCTCACACTCTGGCTCGAGAACGTCTCATGATCCGTCAGGTTAACCTGCACAGAGTTGATTCTGCTGCAGTGATTCTACTGTTACATCCGCGTCTCTGTCGCGTTCGTGTAGAGCTTGTGTTGCGATCCAGACTCGACTGCTCTGGTCTGGACTCGGACTCGGTTCTGGTGGACCTGACACCCGTCACGCCGGGACAGGCTGGCAGCGCGGAGTCTGTTTGTTGTGCATCCATCACGCCGCGGTGCTGCTCGGCAGCTCATCGATCGCCGACACAAAAGCCCGTCGATGAGCGACAGCTCTGGACAAACATCCTTCCCTTCTTTCTGCGAGCGGAGCAATAATCCCGAGGTCAGCGCCGCTCGCTCCACCACTGACAGCGACGGCTGCATTTTTTACCTCCTGACACGTTGTTAGCGACCTGGACGTCGTTAGCGTTCGTACGCGGCGAGCAGACGAGCGCCAGACGTGTCGGCGAGACAGGAGAAGCCCCCGGGACACGACCCGCCACTCACTGCTGACCCGATGTTTGTGGGGGGGTGACGACACCTCGTCCCTACAGGATTGAGATCCGCTTGTTAAGTCCCTCATCAGGACCATGTTTTACACTCGTTTCTTTATGAATTGCTCTGGAATCTGAGCGAACGAGAGGTTACGAGAGTCCATTATGATGTAATGATGGCTTCGCTTTGTTTATACAACGAGTCCTTTGGATGTGGAGACGCTTGACGCACGGTGACAACACTCCATGCTTGACCAATCACAGCAGAGTGGTAGTGGTTATGGTCAACAAGATTTCATCTCCAGAACAAGAGAACAACGAGTGTTTTAAGTTATTTATGATCATTTTCTAATGTCAATGTTTAATAGAGTCCAACATCACAAAACACACACACTGGTGACACAATAGAGTCACACATCACAAAACACACACACTGGTGATACAATAGAGTCACACATCACAAAACACACACACTGATGATACAATAGAGTCACACATCACAAAACACACACACTGATGATACAATAGAGTCACACATCACAAAACACACACACTGGTGACACAATAGAGTCACACATCACAAAACACACACACTGGTGACACAATAGAGTCACACATCACAAAACACACACACTGGTGATACAATAGAGTCACACATCACAAAACACACACACTGGTGATACAATAGAGTCACACATCACAAAACACACACACTGGTGACACAATAGAGTCACACATCACAAAACACACACACTGGTGATACAATAGAGTCACACATCACAACAACACACACACTGGTGACACAATAGAGTCACACATCACAAAACACACACACTGGTGATACAATAGAGTCACACATCACAACAACACACACACTGATGATACAATAGAGTCACACATCACAAAACACACACACTGGTGACACAATAGAGTCACACATCACAAAACACACACACTGGTGACACAATAGAGTCACACATCACAAAACACACACACTGATGATACAATAGAGTCACACATCACAAAACACACACACTGGTGACACAATAGAGTCACACATCACAACAACACACAAACACTGATGATACAATAGAGTCACACATCACAACAACACACACTGATGATACAATAGAGTCACACATCACAACAACACTCACTGATGATACAATAGAGTCACATATCACAACAACACACACTGATGATACAATAGAGTCACACATCACAACAACACACACACACTGATGATACAATAGAGTCACACATCACAACAACACTCACTGATGATACAATATAGTCACATATCACAACAACACACACACACTGATGAGTACAATAGAGTCCAACAACACACACAAACACACACTGATCTGTACAATTGAGTCAAACTACACACACAAACACACACAGATGAGTACAATAGAGTCCAACACACACAAACACACACAGGTGAATACAATAGAGTCCAACACACACAAACACACACAGCTGAGTACAATAGAGTCCACACACACGTAGTACAATAGAGTCCAACACCACACCAACAACACAGATGAGTACAATGGTCCAACAACACACACACACACACAGATTAGTACAATAGAGTCCAACAACAAACACACACAGATGAGTACAATAGAGTCCAACAACACACACACACACAGATGAGTACAATAGAGTCCAACAACTCACACACAAACACACACAGATGAGTACAATAGAGTCCAACAACACACTCTCTCCACTAATGTTTGTCTTCACTTGAATACTCCGGTAACGACTGATCTCAGGTGTGGATTCAAACCCTCGCCTCCTCCTCCTCTGAACCACCAGCTGGACTGTAAGTGAGCGATACCTCCGGCCCATTAGGGACGAGTGAGGAGAGTCTGGTAATTAAAGCCCGGACCAGCGCCGGCAGACCAGGTGGGGGCGCTCACGGGACTGATGCCCGTCGTCCCAACACACCCTCAGGGTCCGAGGAGGATCTGCCCCGCAGAGGAGCTCTGGAGGGATTCAAACCAACAACTGCTCTCAGGTGCCACAGATGTGGACCAATGGAGTCTCAACAAGTCTGACACGTCATTGTGTAGTTCTATGAAGTGTGTAGTGTCATTACTTTTTTTTAAAAAAATTTCATTTCTATTTTTCTATATTGCTTTAAAAATTTAAAATTTTGGTTTTAAATTATTTTTTCATTTTTTTTCACAAAATATTGAATTTGAAAAATGCATTTATATCAAAAAAAACCATCATTTCATTGCCTTTTTTTTTACTCTTTTAGCTAAAATTCATCATTTAAAATGTTGTATTGATGTTGTTTAAAAGACACAAACCTTTTAACCTAATTATAACTGTGTATTATTGTGTAATTATATTAAAATTAAACAACATTTTCAAGGTGAAATCTCCTTTGAATGTTTTCAAAAACAGAATTACATCAACAAATTTTTACCTAATTATTAAGTTTATTAAGTTATGTTTTGCCCTTTTTGCAAAAATGTCATGTATTCATGTTAATAAAGTGTGAGTATAAACACAAACTTTTATTTCACGATTTATTTCACGAAGATTTCATAAACAAAGTCAGTATTTGAAGAGGAAGTCGAGTCCGTCTGTGGATCTGATCCACGGACGACATAAAGACCCGGAAACACGGCGACAAACAGAAGAAGATCAAGAACTGAAGCTGATCTTTCAGGGGTTTCCCTTCGTGAACGCCGTGTCTCGCCGCCACGATCTGGTCCGACGCCTGGAACACAAACCGGATCAACGGGAGCGAGACTGAGAAGCGGCAAAAACCCCCCAAACCTCCTGTCAGTTCTTCGACTCGTCTCCACGGATGGAGGGATATCTGCAGACAAATCAGTCGGACGCGGCTTTGATTGTCAAACAGAAGGAAAACAGACGAGTCGGATTGGCGGAGCCTCTGGAGTGGAAGGGAAGTGGGACGGGCGGCGAGTGAATCATGCAAAAGGCTCTTCACTGTCAGACACGTGTGTGGAAATGGCAGCAGCACTTGCGGAGAGTCGGCGGCGGCGGCTTCGCCTTATCAACACTGACAGGAAGACAACTCGTTTATCGGGGGAAAGAGAGGAGAAGAAAATCCGGCGTTTCCTCAATTGAATTACTGATCTGAAACAGGAAAGTAGGCGGGGTGGGGGTGGAGGTCGGCAAAGTTGGTTTCGGGGGGCGGTTAACGCTTCCCGACCGGGGCGGCTTTCCGAGAGGAAAGCGTCGACATCCTCGCGGAGCGTCCCTCAGGGCTCGCAACTCTACCCTCCTAGTTTTATTTGCTCCTCCAGCTTCTTGTTAAGGAAGTAGGAGGGAAGGCGAGTGGAAGGGCTGAAATGAGGACGCACCGCGGGGAGGTACGGACGGCGTGACCCCGGCGATGCTGCCGGAATATTAATACTTCACCGGGAAATAGGAAGATAGGAAGGTGTGCACCAGGGGGCGGGAGGTTTAGATGGACACGACTACATTACCTGGAAGCTCAACGGGAAGTCCAGGGTCTACTATTGAGTTGGCCTGGGACCCCAGAAGCATTTCAGGGCACAGTATCTTTACACCCGCTGGATTTTCCAGGTCACCTGACCCTGGATGGATGGGAAAACTGAAAGGAAACTTCACTCCAAGGGTCCACTCACAGGCTTAAAAGCTCATTAAGTTGGACGTCCCTCGCCGGCCGCCGATGATCCTCCGCCTCGGAGAACGCCATTGATTTCATCTGAGCATTAGTGTTCGAGGTTGCGACCAAAATTAGACGCAGCCCGGTTAATTATCCGACAGTCGGCAGCTAATTAAGCGGCGGTACCAGGACTAGAAAGGGAGAGGGGAGCCCCCCCGCCTTCCTGGCAACTCAAACTAACTACCAGTTGTCTCGTGAAGGAGACCAGGGCAAGCACGGAGATCCGGTCCAGTGATTACACTCCAGGTGAGCGATGCAGCCAGACACCAGGAGAGCAGGAAACAGAAGGCGCGTGGCTTGGCCCGCTTTTTAAACGGCGAAAATGATTTCAATCAGTCATCTGCCAGCAGGACGACTCGGGAGCGAGCCAGCGGACCGTGGCGCTCGCCGAGTCGTCAGTCAAGCAAACAAATCACCGCCAAGATCGCGCATAATCACAAATTAGCAAACACCGCCGGAATCAAACGCTGCTTAGTTCCCCGACAATCAGAGGACGGACGCCGGAAAAGAGTCGGGACGGCGCCGAGGTCGGAGGTGAGGGGATGCAGTAATTAGTCAGGGGGGCCACGCCCACCCAGCTGCCGCCACATCCAGCAGAAGCTTCGCATCTCGGCTAACCATGAGTGATGCACTCGGCGCCGAGACGATGAGAGGAAATAAGTGACAGCAGGTTATTCTGTCATCCATTAATTACATTTTAACAAGAACAGATGCGCAACGTTTCCGCAACCCACCGTATGACATCATGTTCTGGCACCGGCTCCGAAACCGGTATCAAGCTAGCCCTTTTTTTGGGGGACGCTAGTAAGCTAGCACAGAGAAACGTGACGAGCGTTTCCACTTCCTGTGTCAAATAAAGAACTATGTTTATTGGATCAACTTAGTTCAAAAGTTTCTTACGCTATTTAAAAAAAGAGGCGTCGCCCTATTCCTCAAGGTCGTGTCTTTCTGTGAGGTCTAGGCTTAAATTAGTCGCCATTATCCCAACAACAGCGCGAACAAATGTCAAGTTAAAAAAAGTAAGAAAGAAGTAGAATGATGGGAGAAAACACTTCAACCTTCAAGTCCCGTCAAAAACTTTTTTGAGATCATAGATCTTCTCATGTTCCCGCTTCCTGCAAACACCCTCTACCTTCCCCCGGACGACCCCGGGCGTCCCCGCGACACATCGAGTGGCCGGCGGCCCCGTCCGCCCCTTCGGTAAACAATCGCTGCGTTAGCGTTAGCAATGGAGCCTCGTTTGTTTTGCTAATGGCTGTTTTTCTCCTTCACACTCCGCGGGGGAGCGCGAGCTAATGAGCCGCCCGCCCGCACGTCTACCCTCCTGCTGTCCCGCCGCCCCGGGAGTGTGGCGGTAACCTCACTCACACGTGTGGTGGGCGGGGCCACGCGCCTAAATAGTCGCTCTTGCTGGAATATTGATGCACGTCCACGTGACCCCGGGTGGGCGTGTCCTCGCCCCGGCTCTTAAGTCGTGGAGCGCGATGGGCGCACTAATGCAACGGCGTTAAATATGCATGTGAACCCTTGAAGCCGGACGGTGGCTCTTTAATAACGGATCACACGGTCGGCAGGAGCCCCAAGTCACGCGACGCCGCGGGACGGACGGGCGACGCTTAAGGTCTGACGCCGACATGAGGGCGAGAGTTGGAGTTGACCGGGGAGTCAGGGTGGTACACTGGGTCACATGGTCCCGCCAGGAACACACACACACACACACACACACACACACACACACACACACACACACACACACACACACACACACACACACACACACACACGCACACACAGAGGCCACTATATAGGAGTCCATATGTTCCTACACAGATGTTATAAATACGTTTGCCTACACATACACACCCACACTACACACACACAAACTCAACACAACTTTATGTTATGTAAAGGCACAAACTCGTCACGCACACCACAGATCGTTTAGGCACCTTGTTACACAACATATACTTATGTAAGTTTACGTACCTATGTGTAACGCAAAAACACACGTTTGTGCATAATGTACACAACTGTACCTACACACAAATGCATATATCATAAATTAATTATCAACCACCCAACACACTCACACACCTACATGAACAACATATATAAAGTGTATATGTACATATGTAGAACACAAAAAACACACACAGTCTATATAGTTCACACAAACAAGTACCTACAAAATCAATCGATGTGTGTTTTTATCTCTTGTTAATTTTACAAAGTCAGATGAACTGATTTCACACAACAATGTGTGTTTACCTACACACAAATGCTTGTATCACACATGAATTGTCAACCCACATGTGACACAAAACCTCAACACAACTGTATGTTGTATGAAGGGAAACCCTCTTCACACACACAGATCATTCCCAAATAAATGTTGTGTAACGCTACACAACAATTGCAAAATACATGGACATATGCGTAACATAAAAACATAATTTTGTGTATACAGTACACACAAACAAGTACCTAAGAAAGATCAATACAATGTGTAATTTTAGTTAAAAAAGCTAGCAAAAAATAGGTGTACCACATATAAATGATCAACCCCCCACTAACCACACAACTCAACACAACACAACCTCATCATCACACGCACCACGTATCATATCAATCTGGTTACACAAGATATTTATAACATATATATATATGCAAGTATATGTATGTATAACACAAAAACACTTTTTGTGTGTACCCTCACAAAACACTCAAACCTAACACAAATGTATGTTAAATAAAGACACACACTCACAAAGAGTACCTATACAATTATTAATATGTGTTTTTTAACAATAATAAAACACAAAAGTAATATAAACAAACAAAAAAATGATATCAACACACAAATCAACGTACCACATATGTATTATCAACCCACACTACAGACACACAAATCCGTAACATATTTTGTGTGCACTAGTGTGTACATGTCACATCTAAAGTCAACAATAAATACACACACCGGAGACGCACTACAAAAGTCATGTGACGACGTCACGTGACCACAGCTCTTACTGCTGCTGCAGGAGAGAAACTTTTCTTCTCATCCGTCAGTCATCGGGATTCCTCGCCGTGAACACGTTTGCGTACGAAGACATATGGCCGCCGCCGCCGCCGCCGCCGCCGCCGCCGCCGCACCTCCGGCGCCGGGTTTGATGTGCACGCCGAGCGATATCCAGATTAGCGTGACATCATATAAAATGCGTTTGGATCGCGCTGCCATCTGGACCACGGTGGGAGCAGGTGGTCCCGCGGAGACGAGGCGTCGCTTCTGCCGAAGTCTCGGCGTGCGACGCGTCGGGAAGCGAAAGACAACCAGGACAGACCTCGCGGTAACGAATCCGGCAGTAAATCGGCAACATAAACGTGATTCTTTCTTTCTTTCGATTCCTTCTTACGCGTCGATTTATGATTATTTAAAATGATTTTAAGACACAAAAATACTTATAGGACACAAAAATCTGATGATTCTCCCCGTGTTACGTGGGTTTACTCCGGACACTCCGGTTTCCTCCCACAGTCCAGAAACATACAGAGGTTGATTGAGAACTTGGGGAAAATTTCCATAGGTATGAGTGTGTGTGTGAATGGTTGTCTGTCTTTGTGTGTCCTGCGACAGAATGACGTCCTGTCCAGGGTGTCCCCTGCCTCTCGCCCTATGATACTGGGATAGACTCCAGTCTCCCCGCGACTCCCATAAGCGATAAAGTGCTAGAAAATGAATGAATGATGAAAAATCGGATGATTTAAAAAAGGAAAACGAAGAAGGAAATAGAGTGAAAAGAGAAGGATGATAAATAAATGAGTCACTTATCAGTAAAACAAATAAAAAATCAAATGAATGACAAATTATAGCTGATTTTATTTTCGTTTAATCTTGTGACAGAAATATTTCTGCACAGAAAAAAAGTTTAAAAACAATACAAGTTTAATTTAAAAGTAATCAGAGTTTTGTCACTACAGTATGTATTATAGTAATAGATATTTGAAGGAGTACTCAACTAATACTATCTGCATTGCTAATAAAGTGGTCACACGAACCACGAACATCAGTATTTTGAGTTTGATCGTGAATCGGACGTTAGGCCTGATGCATCGACGAGGCAGGAAAACGGCGGGAAATCTCCCGGAAAAAAGGTTCGCACATCCATCAGCCGCGCTAGCTCCCGCGCTAGCTAAAGGTCAGCGGCGCACTTGTTTAGCGCTCAGGTGAGTTTACGTCGGGAGGAAAGATGACGGCGGAGGAAGGGAAGAAGGGAGGAGAGGAACGCCCGTCCGTTAGCGCCGCCGTTATAGCGAGACCCCGGCGGACCGGCAGCACCCATCCATCATCCCAGACGCACACACAACGACACACAACGACACACAACGCCACGCCGCTCCTTCATCAGAGTGTGCAACACTAATTTGGACTCGACTTAATCGATCCATCAAAAGTTTTTTTTTTCTTCCCGCCAACACGTTTAATGGATTAAAAAAGTAAAAGGTCGTGCGAGTCGGGAGATTGTCACCAGTGTTGGATTGACTTTTTTCCGGGCGGATGTTTCTGCTCCTCAGTCCTAGTCGTGGAGCGTCAACACAAAACCACCTTCCAACTCACGCTTCAAACGCCATCTCACTCCCTCTCATTGAACTCATCAATCCAGCTGCAAGTCCATTATCATCTCTGACTACGAGGTTCTGGGTAAAAACTTTCTAGCGAGGCTCTTTTTTTAGAGCTGATCCGGAGGAGGACGCGCTTCCTCCGGGCGATCACGTGACCTCGCATCATCTCCAGCTACATGGTCTTCCTCCGACTCGCTAACCTCTCCCCGACACTCCAGCCTGAACTCTCACACAAACACAGCCGAGCCGCTCTGCTGCCCTCTGGCCCGAGTCGCCGGTCGGGGAGAATGGAATGTATAATAAAGTGTTTTTTTTCTCCTCGCGCAGGAATATCCTGGTGATCTGAACACGGCGCTCGGGTCTGAGAAGGATTCGCTGAAGCGACAAGTGTCTTATTCAGGTGAGCATGAGGTCACCGGGAGCGTCTGCCTCGCCGTCCATTAGCAGAACATACCAGTGTTTCTCCACGATTTTGAAACCAGATACCAAGATTTGCAAATCTCGTTACGGAATGTTGCCCAAACAGGAAGTGGATAAATGTTATCCTGAGAGTAAGTAGCCAAAATGTTGCTTAAAAAGGTAGTAGCTAAATGTAGCCGTGAAAGGAAGTAGCTGAATGTCGACCTAAATGGAAAGTAGCTGAATGTTGTCCTGACAGGAAGTAGCCAGATGTTGCTTAAAAGGAAAAGGAAGTAAGTATTTTAAGTAGCTGACTGTCACACCTGACAGGAAGTAGCAGAATGATGGCCAGACAAAGGAAGTAGCTAAATGTCACCCTTAAAGGGAAGTAGGTGAATGTTGCCATGACAGGAAGTAGCCAGATGTTGCTTAAAAAGGAAGTAGCTGACTGTTGCACCTGACAGGAAGTAGCAGAATGATGGCCAGAAAAAGGAAGTAGCTAAATGTCGCCCTTAAAGGGAAGTAGGTGAATGTTGCCATGACAGGAAGTAGCCAGATGTTGCCCAAAAAGGAAGTAGCTGAATGTCCCCCTGACAGGAAGTAGTAGCTTAAAAGGAAGTAGCTGAATGTCCCCCTGACAGGAAGTAGTAGCTTAAAAGGAAGAAGCTGAATGTCGACCTAAACTGAATTAACTGAATGTTATCCTGACAGGAAGTAGCCAAATGTTGGCCAAAAAAGAGGAAGGTGAATGTTGCCCTGACATCGTAGTAGTCAAATAATGGCCAAAAAGGAAGTAGGTAATTGTCCCAGTGACAGGAAGTAGTAGCTTAATAGGAACTAGCTGAATGTTGCCCTGACAGGAAGTAGCCAAATGTTAATGTAATTAAATCCCCTCCAAAAAACATTTGGTCAAGTGTTTCCTCAAATGATTATGAAACCAGCGACCAAAGTTTCAGAATGTTGCGTGAATCAGAAGTGAAGTAGTTGAATGTCGCACTAACAGGAAGTGGCTAAATGTCTCCCCGACTAGAAGTAGCAGAATTTGCCCAAACTCTGAGTCCAAAAGAAAAGTTTGCTCAAGTGTTTCCTCGCATGATTATGAAACCAGCGACTGTGCAAATCAAGATGAGAACAGGAAGCGTCGCTGGCCTCTGGACCGAGTGAGAAGAATCAGGAGAGAAAACAAAAGTTGGGCCTCCTGGGTCGGACCTGACACCTGTGAGGGATGACAGTAGAAGGAGGAGGAGGGTGGCGTTCGCCATATGGCTGAACCCACCGGGAACGTCGTCTCGCCCGGGACCCTCCGTCGCTCCTCTGCACTGCGGCTGGTGGGACGAGCGGCGCCGATGACATCACGCTCCTGGCACCGGCGGCGAAGGAGAGCGAGGAGAGCGAGGGGAGCGAGGGGAGAGGAGGAGAGCAAGGAGAGCGAGGAGAGCAAGGAGAGCGAGGAGGAGAGCGAGGAGAGCGAGGGGAGCGAGGGGAGCGAGGAGGAGAGCGAGGAGAGTGAGGGGAGTGAGGAGAGCGAGGAGGAGAGCGAGGAGAGCGAGGGGAGCGAGGAGGAGAGCGATGGAAGCGAGGAGAGCGAGGAGGAGAGCGAGGAGAGTGAGGGGAGCGAGGAGAGCGAGGGGAGTGAGGAGAGCGAGGGGAGCGAGGGGAGCAAGGGGAGTGAGGAGAGCAAGGGGAGTGAGGAGAGCGAGGGGAGCGAGGAGAGCAAGGGGAGTGAGGAGAGCAAGGGGAGTGAGGAGAGCAAGGGGAGTGAGGAGAGCGAGGGGAGCGAGGAGAGCGAGGGGAGCGAGGGGAGCGAGGAGAGCGAGGGGAGCGAGGAGAGCGAGGAGAGCAAGGGGAGTGAGGAGAGCGAGGAGAGCGAGGAGAGCGAGGGGAGCGAGGAGAGCGAGGGGAGCGAGGGGAGCGAGGAGAGCGAGGGGAGCGAGGAGAGCGAGGAGAGCAAGGGGAGTGAGGAGAGTGAGGAGAGCGAGGAGAGCAAGGGGAGTGAGGAGAGCGAGGGGAGCGAGGAGAGCGAGGGGAGCGAGGGGAGCGAGGGGAGCGAGGAGGGAGCGAGGGGAGCGAGGAGAGCGAGGGGAGTGAGGAGAGCCAGGAGAGCCAGGAGAGCGAGGGGAGCGAGGAGAGCCAGGAGAGCCAGGAGAGCGAGGGGAGCGAGGGGAGCGAGGAGAGCCAGGAGAGCCAGGAGAGCGAGGACGCTCCACGGGCTCGGACCTGATAACGACCCGCATATCAAATAACAACATGGCGACGCTCCGAGCCGCGGAGAGAGTCATATTAGCAGCGTTTCACAGCAAACGCGCGGCTGTCGTTAAATCAATAAGTCATTACCTTTAATGGGATAAGCACTTTGAAAACTAATTGAAAACAGCTCCATTTACTCGCCTAATGCAAACAATACTGCGGCTCTTCTTAAAGTCTTGAAAACACACCTCGGAGAAGAACATGCGCCGGTCGCTCCCATCGGTGTCTGAACACATAGTTATAATGTTTTATTACTTATTGATTATTCAATGAAACCTGAAGCACATCTTTCTTCCTTCACGTGAAACATTTGTAATCAATAAATCAATTTTCACTCGTGGATATAATCATGGCAGAGACAGGAAGAAGTATTTAGGATATACAGTCATAATCGTTAGAACTAGAGGTAGTGTGGACAAGACAGGAAGTAACATAGTTTTTCCCTTTGCACGAAGTCGCTGAATTTTGCACAAAAAACGGAGTAGCTGAATGACCCCCTGACAGGAAGTAGCTAAATTTCCCCCTGACAGGAAGTAGCTAAATGTCCCCCTGACAGGAAGTAGCTAAATGTCCCCCTGACAGGAAGTAGCTAAATGTCCCCCTGACAGGAAGTAGCTAAATGTCCCCCTGACAGGAAGTAGCTAAATGTCCCCCTGACAGGAAGTAGCTAAATGTCCCCCTGACAGGAAGTAGCTAAATGTCCCCCTGACAGGAAGTAGCTAAATGTCCCCCTGACAGGAAGTAGCTAAATGTCCCCCTGACAGGAAGTAGCTAAATGTCCCCCTGACAGGAAGTAGCTAAATGTCCCCCTGACAGGAAGTAGCTAAATTTCCCCCTGACAGGAAGTAGCTAAATGTCCCCCTTACAGGAAGTAGCTAAATGTCCCCCTGACAGGAAGTAGCTAAATGTCCCCCTGACAGGAAGTAGCTAAATGTCCCCCTGACAGGAAGTAGCTAAAGGTTCCCCTGACAGGAAGTAGCTAAATGTCCCCCTGACAGGAAGTAGCTAAATGTCCCCCTGACAGGAAGTAGCCTAATATTGGCTAAAAATGAAGTAGCTAAACATCCCCTTAACAGGAAGTAGGTAAATGTTGGGCCCAAAATGAAGTACTAAATCCCCCTAAGGAAGTAGCAATTGGCAAAAGAAGTAGCTAAATGTTGGCCGAAAAAGAAGTAGCTAAATCTAAGCCCAAAAAGAAGTAGCTAAATGTTCCCCTGACAAGAAGTAGCCAAATGTTGGCTAAAAAGGAAGTAGCTGAATATCACCCAGACAGGAAGTAGCTAAATGTCCTTCTGACAGGAAGTAGCTGAATGTTTGACGTTGTTTGGACAGGAAGTAGCCACATGTCACCCGAACAGAGAGGAAAAGAAAGTCTGCCAAATATAAAGTAGCAAAACGTTTCCCAGACAGGAAGTAGCTGAATGTACGACAGGAAGTAGCCAAATATTGCCAAAAAAGGAAGTAACTGAAAGTCACGTTGACAGGAAGTTGCCTGTCAAATCCATGAGTGGAAATAGTAGGATGTTGTCCTTGTTTGACAGGAAATAACAGTGTGTCATCAGAACAGGAAGTATTCAAATCAAACAGGAAATTCGGTCGTCCGAATAAATGTTGAACAGGAAGTAGCCGAGTACTTAGTAACTTTCTTGAGATCATGTGATTAAATGTTTCTAAACACACGTGTAGAGTCGCGACGCGTCAACTGTGACTTGACAGGAAGTGGATTTTCTATGAGGGAAGATGACGAAGCATCACTTCCTATCAAAGATAAGAGTTAACAGTCGGGAAAATGAAAATAATTCTATATATATAATAAATTATATTTTAAAAATTATGTTATACTTTATTCCGTGTCATGTTATTTTTGAATTATTTTTGTTGTAAAAATCGAATATATACATTTTTAAATTTCTTTTAACATGACATTCAAGCTAATTCATTAGATCAGTGAGTAAAATTTGTAGATTTCAGTTAAAATATCCTTTTTTTTATTTACATTTATTTGATTTACATTTTGCCATTTACAGTCATTTTATTTTACTTTTATTTTTATCTATTTTTCTAATGATTTCTGGTCGAAAAAAAAAAAAAACTTTACTTCTTAGTTAAAAAATGGTAATAATTATAATTATTTAATTTATCTATTTCTATTTATCAAGTGTTACGGGGTGCTAAATGTCACCTCACTGCAGTTAGCATTGTTAGCTGATCGCTAAGCTAGCATTCAGTTTAAATTGTTCATTGCTTCACATTAAAATAAAATAAAAAATAAGTAATTATTTTTTACAAACGGAAATTCAAATACTTATAGATATTAATATTTTTAAATTTTTTATAAAATATAGTAACGCTAACAATTTCTATTCATCAAGTGTTACGGGGGGCTAAATGTTACCCCGCTGCAGCTAGCATTGTTAGCTGCTCGCTAAGCTAGCATATGTAGCATATTTTTAAACGTTCTTTCTTTACATAAAATATAGTAACGCTAACAATTTCTATTCATCAAGTGTTACGGGGGGCTAAATGTTACCTCGCTGCAGTTAGCATTGTAAGCGGCTTGCTAAGCTAGCATTCAGTTTTAAATGTTCTTCGCTTCACATTAAAATTAAAAAAGAAGTAAATAACAATTTTATTCATCAAGTGTTACAGGGTACTAAATGTTACCTCGCTGCAGCTAGCATTGTTAGCTGCTCGCTAAGCTAGCATGTGTAGCATATTTTAAACGTTCTTTCTTACAAAAATAAATAGTAACGCTAACAATTTCTATTCATCAAGTGTTAAGGGGCTAAATGTTACCGCACTTCAGCTAGCATTGTAAGCGGCTTGCTAAGCTAGCATTCAGTTTTAAATGTTCTTCGCTTCACATTAAAATTAAAAAAGAAGTAAATAAAATTTTATTATATTAATTAGATGTTAGCTGTGCTAAGCTAATGTTAGCATATTTTAAACGTTCTTTCTTTACATAAAATATAGTAACGCTAACAATTTCTATTCATCAAGTGTTACGGGGCGCTAAATGTTACCGCACTTCAGCTAGCATTGTAAGCGGCTTGCTAAGCTAGCATTCAGTTTTAAATGTTCTTCGCTTCACATTAAAATTAAAAAAGAAGTAAATAACAATTTTATTCATCAAGTGTTACGGGGTGCTAAATGTTACCGCACTGCAGTTAGCATTGTAAGATGCTTGCTAAGCTAGCATTCAGTTTTAAATGTTCTTCGCTTCACATTAAAATTAAAAAAGAAGTAAATAACAATTTTATTCATCAATTATAAATTTACGATTAGTAGCTGTAAGATGCTTGCTAAGCTAGCATTCAGTTTTAAATGTTCTTCGCTTCACATTAAAATTAAAAAAGAAGTAAATAACAATTTTATTCATCAAGTGTTACGGGGTGCTAAATGTTACCGCACTGCAGTTAGCATTGTAAGATGCTTGCTAAGCTAGCATTCAGTTTTAAATGTTCTTCGCTTCACATTAAAATAATACAAAAATAATAATAATTTCTATTGGTCAAATGTTACGAGGTGCTAAGTTAAGTTAAGATTCAAAAGCAGGATCTGAGCCGATCACGTCGTCGGGGCGATCAAGGCTCCTCAACGCTCCTCAACGCTCCTCGACGCTCCTCGACGCTCCTCAACGCTCCTCGACGCTCCTCGACGCTCCGCTCGCCGTTCTCTCCTTGAACGCCGCGGCTACACAAACGGCTAATGTGTGTAATGGAATTGCGAGCTGCGGCGCATAAGGGCGTCTGCTAAGCAAATAAATAATTTAATGCAAATCCCAGCGTCGTGCCTGCTGCCAATTAAGCTAACCTGTTTTAGCTGTAAGTGATTTGATTACATTAGCGCGGCGTAGCTCTGACTGCATTAGTGCGGCTTTAATCAGCGCGTAATCAATTTAGCGCCGCAGACAGAAGGAGGAAGTGCCGCGCTTCCCACAATCCACCTTGATTCTGCACCTGCACGTCTCGACGCCGGATCTATATTTAAAGAAATATGCTTTATTTTTTTTGTGTGACGCGTCGAGCGCCAGCTGGTTAATGACCCGCCGCGCAAGCTAACCTGGTTACACGCTAATCTTTGGCGAATCTTCGCCTGAAAACACGTGAAGATGAATCGTTTGACTCGTTTATGAATTGATGCGTTTGTGCAAACATTTTCTAAATGAATGAGCCAGTGTTGAGTTCTGTGTCTTGTTGTCCCTGAAAATTAATAAAAACATGTTCAGTGGGTTTTTTATTGTTTTTTTATTTATTTATATGAATTATACATTTTTAGAGCTAAATTATTAAAACTATTTACAATGAAATAACAATCCTCTTGCTTTGTTATGCAATATTTTATATATATATTTATATTTCAGGAATTTATTTCACAGATTTTCCTTTAAACACAATTTGTCATTAAGAATTATCCCAAGAATTTTAACTCATCTCACACTAAGCAAAAGTATGGCCCGAGGGCCTCATGTGGACTTCTGACCGTATCTTTGCGGCCCTTATGAGGTAGTACTGACCAGTTGTACCTGGAAGATAACTAGTTATGTTGTACTTTTATATGAAGATTCTAAAGGAATATACTCTGTGTTTTGTTACTTTTTCGTTTTATTTATTCTTTGCATTTTTTTTTTACATTTATAACCATATTTATTTAAATTGTTGGAGTATTTCTTATCCCTTAAAGTAAGTAAAAACAAAATTGTTGCAAAAATCTATTTGATACAATTTGTATACTTTTAAGAATGAAACACACTTTTTTAGTAACAATATTTCCTTTCCTTTTTTTCTTTTTTTGTTGACATTTTGCCTTTTTCTGACATATTCAAAGTATTTTTTGTCCCTTAAGTTGTACATTTTACACTAAATATCACCTTTTCTAGGACTTTTATTTCACACTAAGGTTTATATATACATATATATATATATTTTGCCAATTTCTGTCATATTTAAATAAATATTAGTATACTATTCAAATTATTTATGGCCCCTTCAAATGGAATAATAATTCATTTTAAGCAGGAACTTCACAACTTATTTAGACAAAATGGTAATATTTCAACAACAAAAAAGTACATTAAATACAATTGAAGGGTGAATATGTGTGTGTGTGTGTGTGTGTGTGTGTGTGTGTGTGTGTGTGTGCATGTATGTGTGCAGGTGTGTGTGTGTGTGTGTGCAGGTGTGTTTGTATGTGTGTGTGTGTGCGTGTAGGTGTGCGTGTGTGTGTTCAGTTCTGTGTGCAAGTGTGTGTGTGCAGGTGTGTGTGTGTGTGTGTGCAGGTGTGTGTGTGTGTGTGTGTGTGTGTGTGTGTGTGTGTGTGTGTGTGTGTGTGGGGGTGTGTGTGTGTTGTGTGTGTGTGTGTGTGTGTGTGTGAGGTGTGTGTGTTTGTGTAGGGGGTGTGTGTGTAGGTGTGTGTGTCAGGTTGTGTGTGTGTAGTTTAGTGTGTTTGTGTGTGTGTCTGGTGTGTGTGTGTGTTCAGTGTGTGTGTGTGTGTGTGTGTGTGTGTGTGTGTGTGTGTGTGTGTGTGTGTGTGTGTGTGTGTGTGTGTGTGTGTGTGTGTGTGTGTGTGTGTGTGTGTGTGTGTGTGTGTGTGTGTGTGTGTGTGTGTGAGGTTAAATGACGCAGAGACCATGTGAGTCAAAAGTCTCTCTGTGATGAAACCCGTCAAACCAGGTGTAGAACCAGAGACGACATCCAGTGATTGAGTGACAGCAGCATCTCTTCATCCAAACCTTCACGATCATGTCGAGATGTTTTTTTGTTTTTTTTCAGGGAGGTCAGGCTGCGCGTCACTCCATCATCGGCGGCTTCACGGGTCCGACCCCAGATGATATTTTGCTACTTAGCCGCGGAGAGCTCGAGACATTTCCCGGCAAGGTAGCTGCTCGCGCTTAAGCTGTCAGAGAGACGCCTCGCAAAGCCTGACAAATCTGCCGAGTGCGAGGCAACGCTCTGAAGACTGAGGCGAGACCCTCGCCGCCTTGTTTCCCCGGCTTTTGTTTCTCTTTTTTGCTTATTGAGAGGTGGTGGTGGTGGTGGTGGTGGTGGTGGGGGGTGGAGTGATGCGTCGGATGGAGCTGAGCAACATGAGAAATGTGTTTGCCCCGAAGGCAGAGAGCAAAGTCTTGAAAGATTGCCGGCGCCGACAGATGGAAGTGACGGCTGACAGACAGAACAAAAAAGAATCTGGCGCTTCCTCGCCGACGTCTTCTCCAATCACAGCTAATAAATAAAGAGATATTCGCCGCCAATTAGGCTCACGTCAACCTCAGGAGCCCATTCTGGTCGGTGCGAAAAGGAGAAGCAAAGAGGCTTTAAGTGGCCTTTCTCTTCTGGTTGATCCTCCGAGAGGGGGGGAGTGGGGGGAGAAAATGGGGGTCTCTCACATCTTGCTTATCATCTAGTGCCAGAGATGTTCGTGTAAAGTTCATCCTATTGGCCTAATTAACTGGTGCTTCCTCCGTCAGCCGGCAACGGCGGCGCCGCTAATGAGGCTTGTTACAGGTGCTACAAAAGAGAATTTTCCTCGCTCTGACATATCGCTCGACATTTCCCTTAAACCAACTTCGCCTTCAAGTGCCGGGGGAAGGAGGAGCCTCCGTTAATGTCGGGGGAGATGAAGAAGTAAATGGGTATGATCTCCGCCGCTGCCGGGGAAATTGCTTCTAATTCGGTGACGGGTTTCTTCGGGCGGAGATGACGGGTTATTATCCGGCCAACAATCGCAAACAGCAATTCCGCAGTCGGGGGGGAAACAGGTTTCCTCGGATAATAACTTCTGTTTGGAGATGTGATATTGACACTGGACGCCGTCGCTGCCGTGTCTTCCTGATGAAAACTCAAGAGACGTGGTTTGCAGGAACCACGACTTCAGAAGGAAACCCCGGAGAAGTCGGGGATTCTTTCTCAAACTTCGGCGAACCAGGGGCTGAAAATGGTGCATCGGACGAGTCGACCGACACCATTTCCTTGTAAACTTCGGGAAACTAAGTTCTCCATGACAATACTACAACATGGGAAGGACACAGTGGGAGTTATGTCGTAGGCATGAGCGCTATGGTTATCGTAAGCCATAGAAAAGTAGGAGATACCTTCATAAAACCACTGAAGCTAATAAAGAAAATGAAGTAACTCATGATAGTCAGGGATGTCTCCAGGGGTTTTACCGATACCGGTGCCTAAGTGGTACTCTTTAAGAAGTCCCGTACAACTATGGTACCCCCATCCCTCCCGAGAGGTCCAGCTACTCTCGGCCGATTGGTCCATTACACCTTCATTTGTAGTTTGCCGTTGACCGTGACAAGAATGCTGATTGGGAAAAGGGCAGAGCGAGGTTTACACTGTAGTCATTAGCTCTGCCGTTGGCGAACGCTCTCAAGTCCATCGCCTGGAGTAGAAAAACTCGACAATTACTGTCTTCAGGAAATCACCGGTGAGTGCTGAAAGCTAACCATGATGTCGTCAAGATAGACTTCGTGAGACAGTTGTGTTTCTTGACCTGCTGACGGGGAGATTCGTACAGTATGTTCGGGGTCGTAGACTTCCTGAGTCATCGATGGCGGTCTTCAGCCCTTGGACAGCAGGGGTACACGGATGTGTGACGTCGTGGCTAAATGGACGTCACCACCGTAAAGAAGCTAAAACAGCTCCTGACATTCAGCCGAGGAGCCTCCAGACCCAGGACCGTGGGCAGACATTGAAGGAGCGTGAAGTCGTGCCCAGTCCTGACTTCCCCCCCTCCTGGTCCTCCCCACCCCCCTCCCACATGAGTTATGGTCCTGCCGGAGTCATTGATAGGAGGCCGGGCGGGAGGAGAACAGGGAGGAGGAGGGAAAAGAAAATCAATCAGGAGCGTCTCAATTAATCTGGCGAGTGGCGGATTGATTACGGCCCTAAACTGGGTAAACAGGATTGTCTATTTAAGGGCCATGATCCTTTAATCATCACTTTAGCTCTGACCGAACCGGACCTTTGCGTCCACGCCGGACCCAAAGCGTGATCCGGACCCTACCCCGGCTGCTACTTCAGAACCCCCCAAAAAAAGGGATGACAAATTGCAAATATTAAGAGCACAGATCAAAGGAATCAACACAAAGAAAAGTAGTAAATACAGCAATTTATTATTAAGTAATAAAGAAAAAAACTTGATGACTTGACTTAAATTATCATTTTATGTTTGTTGTTTGTAATTATTTCATTCAATTAATTATATATAAAACAGCAAACCACACATTTATTTATTTTTTTAATTGATTTATCTAGAAATCAAACAATGAGTGAAAACACTTTGAAGCTAAATGTGGACAAAACTGAAACTCTGGTGATTGTTGATGATAAGATTCCAGGGTTGAGTCAGTACTTGAGTGACTTTAGGTCAGTCTGTCAAACTGAGCCTGAGAAACCTGGGTGTTGTATTTGACAAAGACATGTCTCTTGTTCGACACTGAAGAAAACTGACCAGAAACTGTTTCCTTCAACTGAGAAAAATCTCTTAACTTAGGAAAATGTTGTCGGAACATGATCTGGATCTTATAATCCATGCGTTTGTTTCTTCTCGTCTGGACTATTGTAACAGTTTGTTTTCATGTCTTAACAAGAAGGATCGTCTCGCCTGCAGTTCATACAAAACTCTGCAGCGAGAATTCTGAGCCGCTCTAGTAGAAGAACTTACATTTCTCCTTCAAACTCTTCACTGGCTTCCAGTTTCTTTCAGGATCATTTTAAAATTCTGGTTCTTACTTTCAGATCTATTCATGGTCAGACCTTCCATCAGTGATCTGATCCAGACTTACACCCCAGCTCGGGCTCTGAGGTCTGTGAATCAGAATCTACTGATGGTTCCTGAACTTCAGGACCAGAGGAGAGAAATCCTTCCAGACTGTTGCTCCTAAGCTTTGGAACCATCTCTGTGTTTGAGGATCTACTGACTCCTTCAAGAAACATCTGTGTTTGATGATCTACTGACTCCTTCAAGAAACATCTGTGTTTGATGATCTACTGACTCCTTCAAGAAACATCTGTGTTTGATGATCTACTGACTCCTTCAAGAAACATGTGTGTTTGATGATCTACTGACTCCTTCAAGAAACATGTGTGTTTGATGATCTACTGACTCCTTCAAGAAACATCTGTGTTTGATGATCTACTGACTCCTTCAAGAAACATCTGTGTTTGATGATCTACTGACTCCTTCAAGAAACATCTGTGTTTGATGATCTACTGACTCCTTCAAGAAACATCTGTGTTTGATGATCTACTGACTCCTTCAAGAAACATCTGTGTTTGATGATCTACTGACTCCTTCAAGAAACATCTGTGTTTGATGATCTACTGACTCCTTCAAGAAACATCTGTGTTTGATGATCTACTGACTCCTTCAAGAAACATCTGTGTTTGATGATCTACTGACTCTTTAAGAAACATCTGTGTTTGATGATCTACTGACTCCTTCAAGAAACATCTGTGTTTGATGATCTACTGACTCCTTCAAGAAACATCTGTGTTTGATGATCTACTGACTCTTTAAGAAACATCTGTGTTTGATGATCTACTGACTCTTTAAGAAACATCTGTGTTTGATGATCTACTGACTCCTTCAAGAAACATGTGTGTTTGATGATCTACTGACTCCTTCAAGAAACATCTGTGTTTGATGATCTACTGACTCCTTCAAGAAACATCTGTGTTTGATGATCTACTGACTCCTTCAAGAAATATCTGTGTTTGATGATCTACTGACTCCTTCAAGAAACATGTGTGTTTGATGATCTACTGACTCCTTCAAGAAACATCTGTGTTTGATGATCTACTGACTCCTTCAAGAAACATCTGTGTTTGATGATCTACTGACTCCTTCAAGAAACATGTGTGTTTGATGATCTACTGACTCCTTCAAGAAACATCTGTGTTTGATGATCTACTGACTCCTTCAAGAAACACCTGTGTTTGATGATCTACTGACTCCTTCAAGAAACATCTGTGTTTGATGATCTACTGACTCCTTCAAGAAACATCTGTGTTTGATGATCTACTGACTCCTTCAAGAAACATCTGTGTTTGATGATCTACTGACTCCTTCAAGAAACATCTGTGTTTGATGATCTACTGACTCCTTCAAGAAACATATGTGTTTGATGATCTACTGACTCCTTCAAGAAACATATGTGTTTGATGATCTACTGACTCCTTCAAGAAACATCTGTGTTTGATGATCTACTGACTCCTTCAAGAAACATCTGTGTTTGATGATCTACTGACTCCTTCAAGAAACATCTGTGTTTGATGATCTACTGACTCCTTCAAGAAACATGTGTGTTTGATGATCTACTGACTCCTTCAAGAAACATCTGTGTTTGATGATCTACTGACTCCTTCAAGAAACATGTGTGTTTGATGATCTACTGACTCCTTCAAGAAACATCTCTGTGTTTGATGATCTACTGACTCCTTCAAGAAAAATTGTGTTTGATGATCTACTGACTCCTTCAAGAAACATCTGTGTTTGATGATCTACTGACTCCTTCAAGAAACATGTGTGTTTGATGATCTACTGACTCCTTCAAGAAACATCTGTGTTTGATGATCTACTGACTCCTTCAAGAAACATCTGTGTTTGATGATCTACTGACTCCTTCAAGAAACATCTGTGTTTGATGATCTACTGACTCCTTCAAGAAACATCTGTGTTTGATGATCTACTGACTCCTTCAAGAAACATCTGTGTTTGATGATCTACTGACTCCTTCAAGAAACACCTGTGTTTGATGATCTACTGACTCCTTCAAGAAACATCTGTGTTTGATGATCTACTGACTCCTTCAAGAAACATCTGTGTTTGATGATCTACTGACTCCTTCAAGAAACATCTGTGTTTGATGATCTACTGACTCCTTCAAGAAACATCTGTGTTTGATGATCTACTGACTCCTTCAAGAAACATCTGTGTTTGATGATCTACTGACTCCTTCAAGAAACATCTGTGTTTGATGATCTACTGACTCCTTCAAGAAACACCTGTGTTTGATGATCTACTGACTCCTTCAAGAAACATCTGTGTTTGATGATCTACTGACTCCTTCAAGAAACATCTGTGTTTGATGATCTACTGACTCCTTCAAGAAACATCTGTGTTTGATGATCTACTGACTCCTTCAAGAAACATCTGTGTGTTTGATGATCTACTGACTCCTTCAAGAAACATCTGTGTTTGATGATCTACTGACTCCTTCAAGAAACATCTGTGTTTGATGATCTACTGACTCCTTCAAGAAACATCTGTGTTTGATGATCTACTGACTCCTTCAAGAAACATCTGTGTTTGATGATCTACTGACTCCTTCAAGAAACATCTGTGTTTGATGATCTACTGACTCCTTCAAGAAACATCTGTGTTTGATGATCTACTGACTCCTTCAAGAAACATGTGTGTTTGATGATCTACTGACTCCTTCAAGAAACATCTGTGTTTGATGATCTACTGACTCCTTCAAGAAACGTCTTGAGATGTTCTTGTTCAGGCTTTTCCTTGATTTTCTGGAACTACTGTTGTGTTATCAGTTTTATCTTGATCTTTAAAGTATATATATATTGTTTTGATTCTTGCTTTGTGACCCTGGTCTGGAAAAGTGCTTTATAAATAAAAAATAACTTATTACTTACTTACTTAAAGGCCATGTTATTTTTGCAAGTTTTAAATATTGGATAGGGTTAGCCAGTAGTTACAAAGACACAGTTTCTTTAGGTGACACCACAGATGACATCACTCAAACCTCCGCAGGAGCCAAGGTCTCGATACAATAGTAAGGTAAGGTAAAACTTTATTGATCCCTCAGTGCTAATAAGCAAAGTGTCAATCCAAGGAAGGTTTTAAAATAATTAAGCAAGTTCCCCAACTTTCTTTGCCGTCTTTTAGCTCTCTCTCAATTTTTCGGAAACTAAATACTGGAAAACGACGCAAGTCAATCCAAGTATGTTAAAGAGACATTAAAATACTTAGACCTAAATTACATGTTTTGCATCTTTCATTTACAATATTTCCGCTGTTTTGTATCTTTTAAAAATCCCTGCGTTACACCTAGCTTAGCTTTAGCTTAGCATAGTCAATATTTGCTTTTTATAGTAATCAATACGGTTTTCAGTGAATTTTCGCCTCTTAATATCTAGAGTCTGATGAACGAATTTAACTCTAAACACAGTTATTCTGGAGAAATTATAATTCAAAACGTTGAAATATTACCTACAAAATGAAAGCGACTCGAGAGACGAACACCAGGATCGACGCGTCTCACATATTTTCTCCAAACAAATGAAAACAAATTGACGTTTCCGTGTCCGAAAAAAAGAAGGAGAGATTCATTTATTCCAGTGGTATCCGGTTCAGTCACGCTGGAGTCCGACCTCGCGGGGACGCGACTGGTCAGATCCGGCTCGACTCCATCTCGGCGAAGACAAACATGTGTTTCCAAGAAGCTCCGGGGATTGATGGCTATCAGTCGTGTCGCAAACGACCTCGGGAGTCACTCCCGTCTTTTTTCCCCACTTCCTTCTCCTCCGTCTTCATTCAGCCACTTGACGACCTCAATCTGCCCGAGTCGTCGTGTCGCTAATGGCTCATCTGTTTGCTCGCGCTCACCGGCGGAACCCGAGAATCTAATATCATCGGCGTTATTTTGGACACAAAATGGATGGTAAGTGTGATTGTGCGAGGAAGCGGCGGCGGTGAAGGATTCAGACTTGATCGCGGCGGCGGCTAATGAAATGAAGGTGAGGACGCCTGACACGCATCCATCCGTCTCCGCGGCGCCGGGACGGCTCTGGTATGGATTAGCGAGCGTCTTGATGAAGTGGGTTTATATCAGCGCCGCTGATGAGTGTTTACGCCGCGGCCGCTTTAAATCACCGAAAATGAAACGCATTCTTCACTCAATCTTTCACTGAACCGTCAAATCCACGCTTCGTCTCCTGCCAGTCACGCCGTAACTTACTCCGCTAGCTAGCCATGCTAACGTTGGCGTTGAAGGCTAGCTAAGAAAATACATTCGTTGCGTATTTCACTTCACTCACAGTCCGTCCATCCATCCATCCATCCACCCAACCATCCATCCATCCATCTAATCATCCATCAATCCATCCATCCATCCATCCATCCTTCCATCCATCCATCCATCCATCCATCCATCCATCCATCCATCCATCCATCCATCCATCCATCCATCCATCCATCCATCCATCCATCCATCCATCCATCCATCCATTCATCCATCCATCCATCCATCCTTCTATGTTTCCATCCATCCTTCCATGTTTCCATCCATCCATCCATCCATCCATCCATGTATCCATCCTTCCATGTTTCCATCCATCCATGTTTCCATCCATCCATCCATCCATCCATCCATCCATCCATCCATCCATCCATCCATCCATCCATCCATCCATCCATCCATCCATCCATCCATCCATCCATCCATCCATCCATCCATCCATCCATCCATCCATCCATCCATCCATCCATCCATCCATCCCTGTATCCATCCTTCCATGTTTCCATCCATCCATCCATCCATGTATCCATCCTTCCATGTTTCCATCCATCCATGTTTCCATCCATGTTTCCATCCAACCATCCATCCATCCATCCATCCATCCATCCATCCATCCATCCATCCATCCATCCATCCATCCATCCATCCATCCATCCATCCATCCATCCATCCATCCATCCATCCATCATCCATCCATCCATCCATCCATCCATCCATCCATCCATCCATCCATCCATCCATCCATCCATCTATCCATCCATCCATCCATCCAACACACATGTGATCCTGATACTACACATTGTTTTTAAAAATAAATAAAAGTTTCATTTCTGATTGTTACGAAGACACAGTTTCTTTAAAATGAAACACATTCTTCACTTTACTGAACCGTCAAATCCACGCTTCGTCTCCTGCCAGTCACGCCGTAACTTGCTCTGCTAGCTAGCCATGCTAACGTTAGCGTGGGAAGCTAGCCAAGAAAACACATTCTTTGTGTATTTGTGTTCAGCACTTCACTCACAGTCGAGGTGTAATCCCGTAAGTGCCACGAACCCCGGGATGATTCTCCTTCCATTTGTGGCTCCGGCAGGTTCAGGATCTTGTAATTCCATTATGGAAAAAACATCCCATCATCCTCGCAGGACACGTTGAGAGTTGCCCGCCAAAGCAGCTAGCGCCATCTAGCAGCGTTACGCCATCACTGCGATCGAAGACAATTTATTGAACAAAGACGTCGTTGAAAACGACCTGATCGGCTCGTGGATCCGAAGAGTATTGACGTCGATGTGGAGCTCGTTCCGACGAAAACTCTACAACTAAAGACACTTTTATTCGGTGACGGTACAAACCGTTTGCGCGCTAACTAACGTGTGATAGCGACAGAAGCGTGAAAAGGCTAATTTTCTTCCTCCCATTCCAAAGGAAGGTTTTAAAATAATGAAATTAAGTTACAGACTCTTATACGTTGAAAGTCCTCCAACGTTTCTTGCCAACCTTTAGCCCGTCTTAGCTTTTTTTTGACATTTGTTCGGAATAAAATAAAAGATGCACCATTTAAGTCCATGCAAGCATTTTAAACATGTGTTAAATATTTAAAACTTGCAAAAATAACATGGCCTTTACATTTTTAAGTGTGGTTTGCAGTTTTATATTAAATTTATATCATTATTGAATTAAATAATTTACAAACAAAAAACATAACATTATAATTTTACCATGTTTTGTTCTTTATTACTTAAAAATGTTTTGCTGTATTTACTCCAAAATCTTTTTCTTTGTGTTATTTCTTTCCATTTGTGCTCTTTATATTTGCACTTTGTCATCCCTTGCACTTTGTTCTTATTTGTCCTTTGTTTTTTTTTAATTGAAATATCTTCTGCTGTGAACTGGAAACCCAATGTTGCTGAAGTTTTATCCATCCATCCATCCATCCATCCATCCATCCATCCATCCATCCATCCATCCATCCATCCATCCATCCATCCATCCATCCATCCGTCCATCCGTCCATCCATCCATCCATCCATCCATCCATCCATCCATCCATCCTCCATCCATCCATCCATCCATCTCCTCCTCAATCCCTCCCTCCCTCCCCCCCCCCCCCCCTTGTCCTCCCTCCATCCATCCATCCATGCATCCATTCATCCATCCATCCATCCATCCATCCATCCATCCATCCATCCATCCATCCATCCATCCATCCATCCATCCATCCATCCATCCATCCATCCATCCATCCATCCATCCATCCATCCATCCATCCATCCATCCATCCATCCATCCATTCATCCATGTATCCATCCATCCATCCATCCATCCATCCATCCATCCATCCATCCATCCATCCATCCATCCATCCATCCATCCATCCATCCATCCATCCATCCATCCATCCATCCATCCATCCATCCATCCATCCATCCATCATCCATCCATCCATCCATCCATCCATCCATCCATCAATCTATCCATCATCAAAATGAAATACAGATTGAGAGGGTAATACTTGGATAACAAATAGTGACTCTCATTTCCACCATTTTGACTTTCCACTAGCTTTAGACCCGGTAGAGGCCGATGGTCACCAAGAAAGCAACACTTACTAACTGTGGTATGAAAGCGCCGACAGTCTTACGACAACTTCATGACCAAGATGTACAATCCTTACCAAGAAGCGCTTTTTGATGATGTCATCCATAGAGGTTTTCAAATTTTCGTCGTTGATGTTCTTGGACATGATGGATTCCGTCCACATGTTGGCGCTTCTATCTCTACAAAGGACAGTGACGGACGACATATTTCATAAGATTATCTTCTATGATGTCATCACTAATGCTGACCCGTCATTGGCTGATGCGAAAAATCTGATTATTTCCCTTTTGATGAATCAAATAACAAAAAGTTTATTTTTAGGAAGTCGTCCGATCGTGGCGGCGATGGAGGGTGTATGTGAGGGGGGGTCTAATCAAACCTCCTCCCTCTTCCTTCCACTCGTCTCGCAGCTCGAGTGCATAAATCGGCCGATGCTGACAGTTGCAATCAACAAGGGCCGTAGTGAAGCGTGTGTAATGGGCGGTTAAGACAGGGGGCGTCGGCGAGCGCAGAATTTACAGCAACAATTACACCCCGCAGTGGCCGGGAGGGGGCCGGGGGGTGCGAGTGGGCGAGGGGTCGGGGGAGCGAGGGGGTCGGGGGAGCGAGGGGGTCGAGGGGGAGCGAGGGGGGTCGGGGGGAGCGAGGGGGGTCGGGGGGAGCGAGGGGGTCGAGGGGGAGCGAGGGGGGTCGGGGGAGCGAGGGGGTCGGGGGGAGCGAGGGGGTCGGGGGAGCGAGGGGGTCGGGGGGAGCGAGGGGGTCGCGGAGGACGAGAAGATGGACGAGCAGGAGATATGACACCAGTCAGATCTGAGAAAGTTTGGAAGACATTGTATTGAAATGATTTCATTAAATAGTTTTAAAAATTATATCACCTTTTTCCTTTTAAATATCTGAATTTCAAAAAGTGATAATAAAGAGTTTTCAAATTACACACAAAACACAACTGAATATGTTCTTCTTTTTTCTTTTGCTAATTTATTTATTTATGCTAACACAGGCTCGTGCTAACACACTAATGCTAACACACACTCTTGCTAACAGACGCTCTTGCTAACACACACTCATGCTAACACACGCTCTTGCTAACACACTAATGCTAACACACTAATGCTAACACACGCTCTTGCTAACACACAATGCTAACACACACTCATGCTAACACACCTAACACCACACACAACACACTCGTGCTAACACACGCTCGTGCTAACACAGGCTCGTGCTAACACACTAATGCTAACACACTAATACTAACACACGCTCTTGCTAACACACACAATGCTAACACACACTGGTGCTAACACACTGGTGCTAACACACATTCACACTAACACAGGCTCTTGCTAACACTAACACAGGCTCTTGCTAACACACGCTCATGCTAACACACGCTCGTGCTAGCACACGCTTGTGCTTACACACACTTATGCTAACACACGCTCATGCTATCACATGTCCGCGCTAAAACACGCTTGTGCTAACACACACAGGGGAGTTGTACAGATATATTTCAGAACCGAAAACAACATTTTTTTAATCTTGTTTAAGAAAATACAAGTTCTTAAAAAAATACTCTAAAAAGACATTAATAATTAAAGAACTTCAAGTCAGGCCAGCAGCTTCGACAGAGAGACTAATAAAAACATCAAAGCGAGGATAATCTTGTTTGCTACGGTTAGCATTATTGTCTTGTTTTCAACGCATGTTGAATAGGTTTAGCTAAAAAAAGCTACTATAACTAAGGCAGAAATTAAAAATATCAATTCCCGCAAATCGTTTTCTTTCTTTCCTGGACGTTATTCAAACGATGGCTGTGACGCGCGAAGCGACACGTGACCGTCAAACCTTACCGAAATACGATAAAACGTTTTCTCCACGACGCCGCTAGCGTGTTAGCGGGTAATTACAGCAGTCTGGATTAAATTGTGTTCCACTTCTGCGGCGTCGCACTCGCGCTAAAGTGAAATAAAACACCTGCTAATTAGCCGCGCCACGCGCAAATCTCATTTGGTCCCGACGCACGAGAGAAACGTAACGATATCAGCCCTCAATTTCAGATCTCATTTTTCGCCACTTCATATTGAATTACTCAAGTGGAGGCGTGAGGGGGGGGGGGGGGGTAAACACCATCACTCCGAAACAAGATTCATTAAGATTTAAAAGTAGAGAAAAAAAGAGAAAAAAAGTTGGGATAACTTTCAGGGAGAAATCGTAATTAGACGTGAGGAATATTCCCGATAATCGGATCACGTCGGGTAACTCGGGGCTTTGGAAGCAGATGAAGTGAGTTTGTGTCTCTCAGACACTTTCTTCTCTCTTGTTGCCGGAACGTCGCTCCCAAGCGAGCGCATCGCAATCTAATTAACTGCGATCAATATTACTCACAATTTGCTCGCCGTCTCTCGGCCCGGCACGCTCCGAGACGCTCTAAGACGCTCCGAGACGCTCTAAGACGCTCTAAGACGCTCTAAGACGCTCCGAGACGCTCGAAGACGCTCTAAGACGCTCTAAGACGCTCTAAGATGCTCCGAGACGCTCTAAGACGCTCTAAGACGCTCTAAGACGCTCCGAGACGCTCTAAGACGCTCTAAGACGCTCCGAGACGCTCCGAGACGCTCTAAGACGCTCTAAGACGCTCCGAGACGCTCTAAGACGCTCTAAGACGCTCCAAGACGCTCTAAGAGCTCTACGCCCTCTAAGACGCTCTAAGACGCTCCGAGACGCTCTAAGACGCTCTAAGACGCTCCGAGACGCTCTAAGACGCTCCGAGACGCTCTAAGACGCTCTAAGACGCTCCGAGACGCTCTAAGACGCACCGAGACGCTCCGAGACGCTCTAAGACGCTCTAAGACGCTTCAAGACGCTTCAAGACGCTCTGAGACGCTCTAAGACGCTCTAAGACGCTCTAAGACGCTCTAAGACGCTCCGAGACGCTCTAAGACGCTCTAAGACGCTCTAAGACGCTCTGAGACGCTCTAAGACGCTCTAAGACGCTCCGAGACGCTCTAAGACGCTCCGAGACGCTCTAAGACGCTCTAAGACGCTCTGAGACGCTCTAAGACGGCTCTAAGACGCGCCCGAGACGCTCTAAGATGCTCTGAGACGCTCTAAGACGCTTCAAGACGCTCTGAGACGCTCCAAGACAATCTAAGACGCTCTAAGACGCTCTACAATGCTCCGAGACGCTCTAAGACGCTCTAAGACGCCCGAGACGCTCTAAGACGCTCCAAGACGCTCTAAGACGCTCTAAGACGCTCTGAGACGCTCTGAGACGCTCTGAGACGCTCTAAGACGCTCTAAGACGCTCCGAGACGCTCTGAGACGCTCCGAGACGCTCTAAGACGCTCCGAGACGCTCTAAGACGCTCCGAGACGCTCTAAGACGCTCCGAGACGCTCTAAGACGCTCTAAGACGCTCTGAGACGCTCTGAGACGCTCTAAGACGCTCTAAGACGCTCTAAGACGCTCCGAGACGCTCTAAGACGCTCTAAGGCGCTCCGAGACGCTCTAAGACACTCTAAGGCGCTCTAAGACGCTCTAAGGCGCTCTAAGACGCTCTAAGACGCTCTAAGACGCTCTAACTGAGACGCTCAGAGACTCTAGGATGCTCCGAGACGCTCTAAGACGCTTCAAGACGCTCCGAGACGCTCCATGACGCTCCAAGACGCTCCAAGACGCTCTAAGATGCTCTGAGACGCTCTAAGACGCACTGAGATGCTCTTAGACGCTCTAAGACGCTCTAAGACGCTCTAAGAAGCTCTTAGACGCTCTAAGGCGCTTTAAGACGCACTGAGATGCTCTTAGACGCTCTAAGACGCTCTAAGACGCTCTAAGAAGCTCTTAGACGCTCTTAGACGCTCTAAGGCGCTTTAAGACGCACTGAGATGCTCTTAGACGCTCCAAGACGCTCTAAGACGCTCTAAGACGCTCTAAGAAACTCTTAGACGCTCTTAGACGCTCTAAGGCGCTCTAAGACGCACTGAGATGCTCTTAGACGCTCCGAGACGCTCTAAGACGCTCTAAGAAGCTCTTAGACGCTCTAAGGCGCTCTAAGACGCTCTGGAAGACGCTGGAAGACGCTGGAAGACGCTGGAAGACGCTCCGTGACGCTCCGTGGCGCTCCGTGACGCTCCAAGACGCTCTACGATGCAAAACGAGGTCGAAAGAAGATCTGGTGCGAAGAAGAGAGCGACCCGAGTGGACAATGAATCAAGTATTCATACGAGTAATTTCTATCCTAATTTACGACAATGTTACAATTGTCGATATTTTAAAAATTTAGAGCTCTGTCCTGTCTGTTTAGCATGTTAGCCTTTTAGCTTTAGCTACAAACAAGCAGAGAATATCAACTTCTTTTCATTTTTTCGGAACAATTTCTTGTGTCGAGGCTTCAGTTCAAGAGCGACGTTACAGACGAGCAGTATTTGGACGTTTTTAAGTGTCTTTTCGGACGAAGATGAAGACAAATTTTTAAATAAACTGAAACTAAAGACAATTTAGCACCGGTCGCTACATTAGCATCAACACGTTCAAATGACTACAAAAATGAACAGATTACTTTTAAAATAATCCTAATAGTCGACATGACAATAAATGAAAGCACTTTAAACTACAACATCGCGTTTGCCTAGTTAGCATCTCAACGACTTTTGCAATCAAGTGAATGAAGCCAGCATTAGCATTTTTAGCATTGAAGCTAGCCGGTACAAACTAAAGCACAATACAAATCTACACAATTTTTATTAAAAAAAAAAAAAAGTGTTCACGTGTTATCTATGTAAACATATTTTGACTATAACCATCTAAATCCTAAACTACGTGAAACTAAGATGCTACTTCCGCGCGATAGTATTCAAAGGATGCGAGTTAAACTATTTAAGCTAAAATAACTTCCATCTCTGGCAACACAGTTGATCAAGCTAATAAAACTCGGAAAAGCCTGAGAAAAAAACAAAACATTTCGGTCAAAATAATTGATAAAATTATTTCTCAATCATGCTACAGTTTAAGCTAACGCTAGCCATGCAGCTACGTCTTCGTACGTCTTCGCACTTGGACGCTCTGAGACGATTCGCCTCGACATCTGCGTCCACGTCAAGTTATTTTGTGTTTCTTCCCGAAACCAACAAAAACCTCTTTGTTCAAATTCCCGGGACGGACGGCGAGACTCGCGGGAGCGTCGGCGTCGCGGTGTTTACGTCTCCATATGTGCAAACACTGCAGACGGATGAGGCGCGAAGTGGAATCTGGCAGCCGGAGGTTTCTGTGGGAAATCAAAGGTTGCTGACTCAGGTGAGCAGGATCGCAGCGCAGGGATGAAGATCCTCAACCAGATGTTTGGTACCGACTCGCGCTCCCGCTAGCATCGCCGTCATTAGCATCGCGTGACGATCGTCGGCGTCGGGGAGACTCGACACGAACACTAAACTAACTAATATTCTTATTAGTTATCTATCCGAAGTTTTGACTAGGGGGGGTGAAGTGGGTTTTTTTTTGGTTTTTTGGGAATAAATGGGTTTTTTTTTTGTTTCCTCGGTTGGGTGTTGTTTTAAATCAAGGATTGTGGTTTTGCCGCGGGGCGGGTGGTTGGGGGGGGGAGTTTCAACTAGAGTACGTAAAGTACATTATTATTCGTTTTTAATTGACATAAATGGATTTATTACAAGTTACACGTTCTAATAAATGTTGTTTTGCGAATAGTCAAGAATATTTAGCATCAGGATCCAAGTCAGATCGGACCGGCAACCAACACTAGTTTGACTAGTTATCCGAGTTTCAACTAGAACTAAGAGTCAAACTAAAGTACATTATTATTCGTTTTTAATTGAAAATAAATGGATTTATTACAAGTTACACGTTTAAATGTTGTTAAAAATCAAGAATAATGTCAAGAATATTTAGCACCAAGATCCAAGTCAGATCGGACCGACAACCAACACTAGTTTTACTAGTTATCGGAGTTTCAACTAGAATAAAGAGTCAAACTAAATACGTTATTATTCGTTTTTAATGGAAAATAAATGGATTTATTACAAGTTACACGTTTAAATGTTGTTAAAAATCAAGAATAATGTCAAGAATATTTAGCACCAAGATCCAAGTCAGATCGGACCGACAACCAACACTAGTTTGACTAGTTATCGGAGTTTCAACTAGAATCTAGAGTCAAACTAAATACGTTATTATTCGTTTTTAATGGAAAATAAATGGATTTATTACAAGTTACTCGTTTAAATGTTGTTAAAAATCAAGAATAATGTCAAGAATATTTAGCACCAAGATCCAAGTCAGATCGGACCGACAACCACCACTAGTTTGACTAGTTATCGGAGTTTCAACTAGAGTGACGTAAAGTACATTATTATTCGTTTTTAATTGAAAATAAATGGATTTATTACAAGTTACACGTTTAAATGTTGTTAAAAATCAAGAATCATGTCAAGAATAAACGGTCAAGATGACAAATTGACAAATCTTCATTAACTTAAAAAAAACTCGGGAATGTCAGACCAAGATCAGGAAAAGTACATAAATCTTTTTGAAATAAATGGATTTATTAACTGCAATTTGGACTGAATAATCATGTGATGCATAAAAAGTAGTTTAAAACACATTTAAATGGTTTCTTCTGTCAATAAAGAACGAAATATAATTAAAAAAGAAAGTTAATCAAACAGTGATGACGATATTGGCATCAGGACCGACAACCACCACTAGTTTGACTAGTTATCCGAGTTTCAACTAGAATCAAGAGTCAAACTAAATACGTTATTATTAGTTTTTAATTGAAAATAACTGGATTTATTACAAGTAACATGTTTAAATGTTATTAAAAATCAAGAATCATGTAGAAACCTTTATTTAAAAGGTCAAGATTACAGATTGACAAATGTTCATGAACTTTATTAAAACTTATAATATCAAGACAAATAAAGTTTTATAAAGATTTATTTAATGTAAGTTTGACTGAACAATCATGTGATGCATTAAAAGTAGTTTTTTTTTAAAACACATTTAAATGGTTTTTCTGTCAATAAAGAACGAAATATAATAAAAAAAGAAAGTTAAACAAACAATGATGACGATGTTGGCATCGGCGTCGGTTTGACTCTGACCGGACCGACAACCACCACTAGTTTGACTAGTTATCCGAGTTTCAACTAGAATCTAGAGTCAAACTTAAAACGTTATTTTTAGTTTTTAATTGAAAATAAATGGCTTTATTACAAGTTACACATTTAAATGTTATTAAAAATCATGTATAAAGCTTTATTTAAAAGGTCAAGATGACGGATTGAAAAATGTTTATGAATTTTATTAAAACTTATGAATATCAAGAAAATAAAAGCTTTTATAAAGATTTATTTAATGTAGGTTTGACTGAATAATCAGGTGATGCATTAAAAGTAGTTTAAAATAAAAAAGTCTATTTATAATTTAATAATTATTTTGCTGCAAAAACATTTGAAATTTTTAAAGACATTTAAATGATTTGTCTGTAAATAAAAAACAAATTATAATTAAAAAAGAAAACAAATCGACCAATTCTGACGACATTAATGGTTGCTTCACTTCTTCTTGTCCTTTAACATGATTTAAAGTTGTTTCAACAACACTGTGGTTTCAGACAATCGAACAGATACGACCAGGAACATAAAAGCTTCCGTCGAGAGACGTCTTGATATAAATCAATCAAGTGTGTTGTGTGTCTGAGAGGCGATCAGGACTTAAGGGGAGAAGGTTCAAGTGGATCTTCAGAGCCAATCAGGGGCTTCGATCCGGGTCTGGATTCCCTGATTGCTCCTGATGTCAACGAGTCGCACTCAGAAGTTCTGATTCCAAACTGGAGAAACAACAATTCAGATCGTAGAGCGTTTGAGGATCACCTGTGTGTCCAAACTTTTGTACTCGTCGTACTAACGTTTGTGTAACTGACTCTCAAACGTACGCCACCTACTGGTCAGCTGACCCGGGGGCCACCTGAGGTCAATGGTTATCGAGACCCCGGCCACAGGTTAGTGCAGACCTGGGCAGAGTGCGGCCCGGGGGCCACATATGGCCCTTTGACTGTATTAATGCAGCCCTTGTAACGTCAAAGTATGATCATGTATAAATGGTTCTAATGCATTAAAAAGTGTATTTTGTATTTATTATTAATTTACATTTTCACATAACACTCTGTGTGTTAGCATGAGTGTGTTAGCACGAGCGTGTGTTAGCATGAGTGTGTTAGCACGAGCGTGTGTTAGCATGAGTGTGTGTTAGCATGAGTGTGTTAGCACGAGCGTGTGTTATCACGAGTGTGTGTTAGCATGAGCGTGTGTTAGCATGAGTGTGTGTTAGCATGAATGTGTTAGCACGAGCGTGTGTTAGCATGAGTTTGTTAGCACAAGCGTGTGTTATCACGAGTGTGTGTTAGCATGAGCATGTTTGTTAGCACGAGCGTGTGTTAGCATGAGTTTGTTATCACGAGTGTGTGTTAGCATGAGTGTGTTAGCACGAGCCTGTGTTATCACGAGTGTGTGTTAGCATGAGTGTGTGTTAGCATGAGCATGTTTGTTAGCACGAGCGTGTGTTAGCATGAGTTTGTTATCACGAGTGTGTGTTAGCATGAGTGTGTTGACCCGCCTTGTGTGTTATCACGAGTGTGTGTTAGCATGAATGTGTTAGCACGAGCGTGTGTATCACGAGTGAGTGTTAGCATGAGTGTGTTAGCACGAGCGTGTGTTATCACGAGTGTGTGTTAGCATGAGTTTGTTAGCATGAGCATGTTTGTCAGCACGAGCGTATGTTAAATAAATAAATAAATTAGCAAAAGATAAAAAAAATAATAATTCTTCCCCAACATATTCAGTTGTGTTTTGTGTTTGTTTGTGTGTAATAATACTTTTTTTCCTCCTTTTTGTGTGTAATTTTTTGAGTATATATTAATCCCTCAAAACATTTTTTTTAAAGTTAGTTGAAGAAAAAAAAACCTCATATATACAAGAATAAAATTGCAGCTTATTTAGCTTAATACAAGTCAAGGCCTGATGACAATTGTGTTACTATTTGTGTATATTTTTATCTTAACATTCCTAAATAAAAGTCAAGGCCTAATGACAATTGTGTTACTATTTGTGTATCTTTTTATCTTAACATTCCTAAATAAAAGTCAAGGCCTGATGACAATTGTGTTACTATTTGTGTATCTTTTTATCTTAACATTCCTAAATAAAAGTCAAGGCCTAATGACAATTGTGTTACTATTTGTGTATCTTTTTATCTTAACATTCCTAAATAAAAGTCAAGGCCTAATGACAATTGTGTTACTATTTGTGTATCTTTTTAGGTAAACATTAATTAATAAAAGTCAAGGCCTGATGACAATTGTGTTACTATTTGTGTATCTTTTTATCTTAACATTCCTAAATAAAAGTCAAGGCCTAATGACAATTGTGTTACTATTTGTGTATCTTTTTAGGTAAACATTAATTAATAAAAGTCACGGCCTAATGACAATTGTGTTACTATTTGTGTATCTTTTTATCTTAACATTCCTAAATAAAAGTCAAGGCCTAATGACAATTGTGTTACTATTTGTGTATCTTTTTAGGTAAACATTCCTTAATAAAAGTCAAGGCCTAATGACAATTGTGTTACTATTTGTGTATCTTTTTAGGTAAACATTCCTTAATAAAAGTCAAGGCCTAATGACAATTGTGTTACTATTTGTGTATCTTTTTATCTTAACATTCCTAAATAAAAGTCAAGGCCTAATGACAATTGTGTTACTATTTGTGTATCTTTTTAGGTAAACATTCCTTAATAAAAGTCAAGGCCTAATGACAATTGTGTTACTATTTGTGTATCTTTTTATCTTAACATTCCTAAATAAAAGTCAAGGCCTAATGACAATTGTGTTACTATTTGTGTATCTTTTTAGGTAAACATTCCTTAATAAAAGTCAGGGATCACCATCATCTCGTAAAGTCCATTAAGTCGAAATGAAATCAGAATCAAAAATACCTCTGCAGACGACTCTTAAAGATCAGTGATACTTTACAAGGAAGGACAAGCATAGCTATGTTCAGGAGGAAGGCAGGAGGTGAGTATCGTGTCCACAGGACTCTCCTAATGCGATCAATACTCCTGTAAACACGTTAGCGCACCGCAGACGCTCGCCTGCGCCGCTGCAGCAGGTGCGACTTCCTCGTCCTCATCAGCGGCCATTGTTATGCGCGGCGCCGTCCCAGCGGCGCGATCGCATTTCAGAGCAGCTTATTTGCCGGGAACACATTATGCAACGCGGCGGCGGCGTCGGGAGTCGTGTACTGTACGTCCACAAACACAAACAGACGCACTCGTCTTCTCCCGAGACGAGACTCGTGTTCCTGGAACCGAGCCGATGCTAACGCTTCCTGCTGGAGGCGACGCCGGCGAGGAACGTTGAGGCCGCTTTTACCGCCTTGTCCGGAGAGTTTCCAGGCGATGACGTCACGTTTCCCTGAACGAGATCTTTCCTGACGCACATTTGAGTGCATGACAAGAGTAGAGTATCAAGAGTATCCATCAAGACGGTATGTTTTGTGTTTTAATTTAAACTTACCTATATTTTCTGCTCTTTAAGAAGGTCTGGTTTGAAATATGTCACATTTTTAGGGCTTAAAATCACAGTTTTCTCTGTTACAAACTGACCCTGGGCCTCAGTCATCAAGAAAAAAGTTACCTGGTCCTCACAGAGGAAAAGTTTTGGGACCCCTTACTTCCCTGGTACCATAGGGGGCAGCAGCGAGTGAAGCAGGAGAAGAAGAAAACTTCCCTTTAAGCAAACAACACTTTTAAATCAAGTACTGTTTTCATTTTTTTCATCCATAAATAACATTAAAATAATCACCAGGTTTGTTCATTTTTGTGTTGCTATTAGCTAGAAGGCAGCGGTCGTTACGTGGCTCACGCAGCTAAAGGAAGGACGACTGAGGACGAGAGGATACAGTCGACTCCAAGCGCTTTTGAAAACCGATTTGCGGAGACGTTTCGGCTTTTTGGTTCCAATAATTCAACCAGAAGAAGTCGGAACAACCAGGAGATGCCAGTAAAATTCAAATCGTTTGCGAGTGAAATCCATAAATAAATCAAGTTGTTCGAGTCGAATGTTAAGCAAGAGTTTTAAGTCCAAATATTTCAAGGGTTCGTTCATCGCAGGTCGACTCCTGAATGTGTCCAGTGGAGTTTTGTGGTGAAATTAGCTTCAACGGTTTCAGGGAAAACCTCTAGAGATCGAGCCGAGAAAGAACCTCGTGGGACCGAAGATGGAAAAACCGGTTCAGTTAGAAGTTTTACCGAAGTGGTACCGGTTGTCAGGAGGTCTTTCTTCAGAGGAACCTTTGCCCCGAGAGACACTCGGGATAGAAGGACCTCAACGGCAGCTGGACTCCGAGTCTATGGATGCCGGAGCGAATCCCGGCATCGAAGGGGAAAACATCGGAAGGAAACCGTCGATAAAGTAACATCAACCGTCGGAGTTCCTTCAGTTATCCGGGAGCCCCTTCGCCGGACCACCTCGTCCCACCAGCTCGCCCTCCTCCCAGGACCCGTCCCGTCACCGGGAGCTCCGGCGCGAGCATTTGTGTGAGCTCAGCACATCCAGTGGATATTTGAAATGTCAGGACATTTACTCTCCATGTGAACTTCTGTACCGCCGGGCACACAGTCTCCATCTTTTATTCATGGCGGGACGAGAGCGACGGCCGCCGCACTTGACTTTGTCAACGTTCTGTAAACACACGCACTAAATTATTGAGGCGCCTAAAGTCGAGTGCGTGGCGGCGGCTCCCGGGCCTGGTGCCACGGCAAGAACCAGAACCAGCAGCGTAAGCACCTCAGACGGGGGGGGCATTAAAAATGTAGCGGATCCGCCGGTCGGGATCGGAACCGGTCACGGGTCCGGGGCGGCGGCGGCGCCGGAGGAAGCAGAACCGGTTCATCTGGAAACGTTCCCTGACAAGTGTTTGCTAATATGTTTCTTTGTGATGCGGCACAATCCAATTGTCAGTAATTTCCTGGCGCTCTAATTGGCCCCGGGGGGAGTTTTGTCTCCATCTATTACCGGGAGACCCCCGAGACCCCGGCTTTATTGGATTTATGATCGTAGGCCCCCGAAAAGACACAGAGGTCCAATATAATATATTAACTCTTTTGTTTAATTGCTTCCTCTGCATCCACCATCACAAACACACACACCCGGGCCATGGAAATACACACAAACGACCGTCCGTGACGACTCAAGAACACAACATCACAGCTTCACAACATCACACGTTCACGACACCGCAGTTATTGTGATGACTTTAATCTTGACCGTTGTTGTTATTGTCACTTTGTGTCGCTGTTGTCGTGCCGTTTATTGTTGTCACAATAATCGACGTATTTGTCGGTTGTCGTGACGTCACTGCTCACATTCTTTTGTTGTGTATTTTTTGACCAGTTATTATCTTGTCGTGTCATCTTTGTTAATAAGTTTGTGTAGTTATTGTCGACATAGGCAGTGTTGTTGAATGAATCCTATCTGTGTGTAATTGTTGTCGTTTTTATTGTCATCATTGCAGACATTATTGTTATCATTGTTGCTCAAATCTTTTTTATATCATTATTTTTGTTTTTTCTTGTTGTAATGGTCATTATTATTGTTGTTACTATGGCAACGATTGAGTTGTTATTGCCGTTGTTACTATTATTTTCATTTTAATATTATTGTCATCATTATTGGTTTATATAATTGTTGTTTTCATTTTTATCACCTGTGTTTCTTTGGCTGTTGTTTCCGTCTTCATTATTGATACAACAACGATTGTGTTGTTATTGTAGTTGTTATGGTTGTTTTCATTGTAAACGTGTTGATTTGTTTGCTGTTATTTAGTTGTTGTTAAGTCTTTAACTTAAAGGAGGAGGAGGAGCAGGAGGAAGAGCAGGAGGAAGAGGAGGAGGAGGAGGAAGAGAAGCAGGAGGAAGAGGAGAAGGAGGAAGAGCAGGAGGAAGAGGAGGAAGGAGGAGGAAGAGGAGGAGGAGGAAGAGGTAGAGGAGGAAGAGGAGGAGGAGGAGGAGGAGGAGGAAGAGGAGGAGGAGGAAGAGGTAGAGGAGGAAGAGGAGGAAAGGGAAGAAGAGAAGGAGAAGGAGGAGGAGGACAAGGAGGAGGATGAGGAAGAGAAGGAGGAGGAGGAGGAGGAGGAAGAGCAGGAGGAAGAGGAGGAGGAGGAAGAGGAGCAGGAGGAAGAGGAGGAAGAGGGAGGAAGGTGGGGAGGAGGGGGGAGGAGGAAGAGCAGGAGGAAGAGGAGGAGGAGGAGGGAGGAAGAGCAGGAGGAAGAGGAGGAGGAGGAAGAGGACAGGAGGAGAGAGGGGGGGGGCGGAGGAAGAGGAGGAGAGGAAGAGAAGAAGAAGAAAAGGGGGGGGAGGGGGGGGGGGTCTTATTGTTGCCTTTGATAGTGTTTTTTTTATGTGTTTTGTTCATTCGTTGTATTTTTTTATGCTTTTATTTTTCAAGTTTTATTTAGGTGTTTAAAGTAAGAAAAAACAACCTTCATTTTGAGTTTCCTGACCTGAACTTCCATTCCAGATACAACAACAACAACAAGAACAAACTATATAATAATAATAGAAAATACAATAAAATAAATAAAACTAGTGAAAAACAAAATTAGTTCCAGACACGTCTGAAGGTTTAATAATCCAGTGACGCTGAAAAACTATCAGAAACACGTCCTGACAGTGGAATCATCATTTCAATCGTCGTACGCTTGTGTCGACAGAACGCCGTCGACCCGGACTCTGGCCCGAGCGCCGCCGTAACGATACTGTACGTCCCGGAACCCTGGTGCCGAGGACGCCTCACATCCATCTTGTCGCACATTAGGATTCAGCGGCGTCGGAAACCGGAGACGGTCGCGGCAAGTTTCTATTCTCTCCCGCGGCACCTCGTCCTGACCCCCAGTGTGTAATCTATATTTCCAGAATAATACAGCGTAGTGGAGATGCTGGAGGGCGTAACCCTCTAATCTACTCGCCTTCCGCTCGCAGCGCTCGCTCTGGAGAGAAATAACAAGTTCGCTGGAGAAGAAGATCCAGGAGTGAAATCTGACGTTACGTAGCGCCGACTACTAATACGCCGTCGTCGGTCTTTATCTGCTCGTCCTTTTGACTTCATTCCTGCCTCGCCTTCTTCACGCCAACTTGACCACGGCGACACGGCGACGACCTTACAAACTTTATGAGTCCCGTGTCGCGCCATCGCAGCCCGGAGAGATTACTCCAGAGGCCCCGGAGGAAAAGTTTTTTCTCTTTACACTCCCGCGGTAGATAAACGTACCATTCACGTCCGAGCCATCATTTTGAGACTCCACTAACTTTAGACCCTCCTGCAGATAACGGGGTGACGGTGGGAAGTCTTGACCACTCTGACACAACAACAACATCGTAGACCTTTACAGACTTTATCAGTACCATGTCGGGCACGTAAACAAGCGTTAACTCTATTTATCAGGTTAGGAAACTGACAAGTGTATCTCGAGTATTTACTTGCAAAGGAGAGAGAAAGAAGAGTTTTCATGTCTGTCTGAATCCTGTCTGAAGCACAGAGCTGTTAGTTCGCTGTTATATCTTCATCCCAGTTTCAAGCCGTTAATAACTGACTCCAAAGGTTTCATTATCCTCAAGGTCGGAGGCGTCGTGTACTACTTCAGAGGCTGGTTCCTAGTATGAGAACCCTTGCGTTACTGCAGTGATACGGACATCGGCAGTGACACGAATATACCGTGATACGTGGTTAAGGAAATTTGATCCTCGTACTTTAGCTCAGGACTTCCCCACGTAAGGTGGGCCGGAGACGTTTGAACGTTCGTTGGATAAAAGGTACAATTCTTTCTGAATCAACATTTGGAGACTCCACTAACTTTAAACCCCTCCAGCAGATCGGTGGGTGGTTGTGGGAAATCTTTGGGAAGCCACCGTAAACTAAGACCCCGTTCATACTAAGCATATCTTTACCGGTGGAATAGACTAGAGGTGCTTAACCTGTTGAAATAAGCCTAGTATGTTTAGCCGTTTTTTTAGGGTTTTAATCGGTTGAGCAAATACTACCTCGGGAGTAGGTTTAGTAAGGGTTTTCTGGGGTTCGCCGCGGGCGAAAACCCTGGTGTGAATGAACCGAGGTCAAGAGGTTTTAGACAGTTGAACCCAGAGAATTTTGCAGAGACCTTTCAACCGCTTACGATAGGCTTAGTATGAACGAGTTCTAACGAAAACTAGTGTGAACTCAAATTTTAATTCACTCTCCGTCGTGATACCGTACATCTTTTTCAGGGGTGTCTTAAACTTCCAGACGCTGATGTTTCCTCCTGCTCTCGTTCTAGAAAAAAGCTTCGAGTCCAGCAAGTGAAGACAAACAGTCTCTCGACACGTCCCAGAACAACACAACTGTGATTGTGCGACAGGAAGGCGACACGAGGCGACACGAACACAGCAGACGACGCTCCGTCAGACACCGTTGACTCCTCGCCGCGCGACGCTCGGCTAAACGAGCAACTTCCCTCGACACGCGGCGTCGATGACCACGCGGCCAGAATGATCGAATCAGCGCCGGCCGGCGTTTCCCCGCCGTCGTCCCCCGTGTAATTACTAAGTTCACGTCTGCTCGGCTCACGGAGACAGCTCTGGAGCGTCATCCATTACCAGAAGCTGTCCCGGGGTCCGCCGGTCACGGGGCCCCCTCGACCAGACACTTCAGCCAATCTTGGGAAATTGCCTTTTTAGGAAAAAAAACTCCAGACTGAAGTGTCCGTCAGTTTGATTAATATCTGTCAACGCCTGATGGACGGGTCCGGGAGCAGAGTGGAGGCGCAGTGGGAGGTCTGGGAGCGTTTACGGTCCTCCTTCTGACGGACATGTGGGGGAAGATCCGGGTATTTATCCCTTGCTGTGAGGAGCATCTCTGGGTGAGGATCGATCCTGGCTCGCTCGGTGAAGTCCCTGATACTAGTGAGAGGAGAAGGAGGAGGAAGAGGAGGAAGAGGAGGAGGAGGAGGAGAAGGAGGAGGAGGAGGAGGAGGAGGAGGAAGAGGAGGAAGAGGAAGAGGAAGAGGAAGAGGAGGAGGAGGAGGAGGAGGAGGAGGAGGAAGAGGAAGAAGAGGAGTAGGAGGAGGAGGAAGAGGAGGAGGAGAAGGAAGAGGAAGAGGAGGAGGAAGAGGAAGAGGGAGTAGGAGGAGGAGGAGGAGGAAGAGGAAGAGGAAGAGGAAGAGGAAGAGGAAGAGGAAAAGGAAGAGGAAGAGGAAGAGGAGGAAGAGGAAGAGGAAGAGGAAGAGGAGGAGGAAGAGGAGGAGGAAGAGGAGGAGGAAGTGGAAGAGGAAAAGGAAGAGGAAGAGGAGGAGAGGAGGAGGAGGAAGAGGAAGAGGAAGGAGGAGGAGGAAGAGGAGGAGGAGAAGGAGGAGGAGGAGGAGGAGGAGGAGGAAGAGGAGGAAGAGGGAGGAGGAGGAGGAGGAGGAAGAGAGGAAGAGGAGGAGGAGGAGGAGGAGGAGGAGGAGGAGGAGGAAGAGGAGGAGGAGGAGGAGGAAGAGGAGGAAGAGGAGGAAGAGGAAGAAGGAGAGGAGGAGGAGGAGGAGGAGGAAGAGGAAGGAAGAGGAGGAAGAGGAAGGAGGAAGAGGAAGAGGAAGAGGAGGAAGAGGAGGAAGAGGAGGAAGAGGAGGAAGGGGAAGAGGAAGAGGAGGAGGAGGAGGAGGAAGTGGAAGAGGAAGAGGAAAAGGATGAGGATGAGGAGGAAGAGGAGGAGGAGGAGGAAGAGGAAGAGGAAGAGGAGAAAGAGGAGGAGGAAGAGGAGGAGGAGGAGGAAGAGGAGGAAGAGGAGGAAGAGGAGGAAGAGAAGGAAGAGGAGGAGGAGGAGGAGGAGGAGGAAGAGGAGGAAGAGGAAGAGGAAGAGGAAGAGGAAGAGGAAGAGGAGGAAGAGGAAGAGGAGGAGGAAGAGGAGGAAGAGGAGAAAGAGGAGGAGGAAGCTTCACCGCATCAGTCTTCTGACTCACACACTTCTTCAGTTGCTGACTCAGGACAAACACTGAAAGACAAAGACGCTCCGTATCGATTCCTGCACATCTGGCTGGATCTGAATATTCCTGCACATCTGTCTGGATCTGAATATTCCTGCACATCTGGCTGGATCTGAATATTCCTGCACATCTGGCTGGATCTGAATATTCCTGCACATCTGCCTCGTCCTTAATCGAGCTTCCCTGTGGATTAATGTGGACCATTTTGATAAACGTCTCTGTAATTTTCACCAGTTTTTTTTTTCCGCCGACTCAGGAATTCGGGCCCTTCGGCGGCGGATGACGAATTAGCGAAGGAGATGATGTTTGAGGTCATCTGGTTTTTTTAAAAAATGACTTTTAATCAGGAGCGAAACTGTCGGCAGTATCGTGATGGTTTCATTACCGGAGAATCAAGATGTCATCCATTCTGAGGGGTTTTTACGTCCAGTCGCGCCAGGATCGAAGTGAAGCGTCGGCGCTTTTTAGCTTAACGCGCTACATCCTGAAGACCTCGCTCCAGACCCCCAGCGTTTGTCGGCGACACCACCTGACTTTCACGAACACATCGTGATCAAAAGAATTAAGATGAGACCTTGAAGTCTTCTGTGAGGTTCCTCTGTCAGAGGGTTTTTTTCAGAAGGTCTGCGCCGCCGTTAGCATCGCTAACACCTTTATAGAGCTTAACCTGGTGTTTCCTTGTTGCTTTAAACCAATCAATTAAGAACATTAGACCAAATAAATGCAAATTCCAACAGTTTAAAAATAAGACTGAGGTACCATGAAAGATTTCACACACAAAAGAGGGGCTACCAAGTATTTGGAGCAGTACTACAACAAAACTAGCCACAAGACAATGAATATATTAATGTTCCACTTCTAGCGGCTCTTGAGCTTAAGTTAGGGAGCGTCAATAATTTATTAACATGTAAAAAGATGAACATTTCAATAACAAGATGCCCTAAAATATCCCAAATCTGCTATTTCTAAAAATCAACATATCATTTCTTATTCAAAATATGTCAAGTCCTGATGGTCCAAGGCTTTCGGCCTTGACTTGACCCCCCTTGGGTTGGGGGGATCTGTTGATTGAATAAAAGTGGACAGACTTTATAGTTCAAGTAGGTACGAAAGCAAGGTACTAGTTCAAGGTAGGTACTAGTTAAAGCGAGGTACTAGTTAAAACTAGGTACTAGTTAAAGCGAGGTACTAGTTAAAAACTTTTACGTTATACAGATACATTTTATTGTATTCTTTGCTCATAAAACACAAAACATTTGTTGTATTTCTTGATTAAATGTCAAGTTATCTGATCAAATGTCTCAAAATTAAATTAGATTTTTAAGATAACACAGGACACAGTTGTGTTTTATGTTGGTTATTCTTCAATACAATATATTGAATTATATATATATATATATATATATATATATATATATTTGAATGTAATTAAATTGTATTTATTTTTATAAAAATATTGTGCTAATGTTTCAGTGTTCTACACAATTTTAACACAAAAACCAAACGTGCTTCCAGATGGTTGGCGACTCTCTTGACGGCGCAGAAACGCTTCCATCAGTGATTAGCAGGCGAGCGCCGCTTGAACCGTGTCGCGGCTAAACGAGTCCGACGCGCCGGCAGATGAAAGTCTTGTCATTCATTTGCGGCGACAGCCGAGGTTTGCTGATGTCCGAGCGGGTTTAGCTCCGAGGACTGTCACGTCGACATGATCTGTCATTATTGAGGAGTCGGCGCCGAACATCCCGCTGATAAAGACGTGCGGCAGAACCTGGACAAATCTTGTTTCAGGTTTTGTCCTGATGGTCCAGGTCCTGATGATGCAAGTCCTTAAGTACAAGTCCTGGTCTTCCAAGTACTGGTTGTACAAGTCCTGGTTTAACAAGTCATCGTGGTAAACATCATGATGGTGAAAGTCCTGATCATGCGAGTCCTTAAGTACAAGTCCTAGTGGTCCAAGTCCTGATAGTCAAAGTCCTGGTGGTCCCAGTAATGTTGGTTAAAGTCCTGATGGTCCAAGTCATGATGGTCAAAGTCCTGGTGGTCCCAGTCATGTTGGTTAAAGTCCTGATGGTCCAAGTCATGATGGTCAAAGTCCTGGTGGTCCCAGTAATGTTGGTTAAAGTCATGATGGTCCAAGTCCTGATGGTCAAAGTCCTGATGTTTAAAGTCTTGATGGTCCAAGTCATGATGGTCCAAGTCCTGAAGGTCCAAGTCATGATGGTCCAAGTCCTGAAGGTCCAAGTCATGATGGTCCAAGTCATGATGGTTAAAGTCCTGATGGTCCAAGTCCTGATGTATAAAGTCTTGATGGGCCAAGTCATCATGGTCCAAGTCCTGAAGGTCCAAGTCATGATGGTCCAAGTCCTGATGGTCAAATTCCTGATGTTTAAAGTCCTGATGGTCCAAGTACTGATGGTACTAGTTCAAGCTAGGTACTAGTTAAAGCTAGGTACTAGTTAAAGCGAGGTACTAGTTAAAGCTAGGGTGTTTGTTTTGGTTTTTTATTTGTTGTTTTTGGGGGGGGTTTTTTTTTGGTGTTTTTTGGGGTTTGGTTTTGTTGTTTTGGGGTTGTTTGTTTTGTTTTACCAGCCACTGTAAAAAAGAATGCGACACAAAACACGAAGACACGTCGAACAAACTCCAGCTAAACGTCACGACGGAGTGAAGTTCCTGGGATTTGAGGCGTAGATCGACGCGTCGTCTGCAAAAAAAACCCCAAAACAGATGTTTCGCCGCCGTGCGCTTCTTGGGGAATAACCTGAGCTTTACTAACCAAATCTGCAGTGAAATATGCGGCCGACAGATGCGCCACAATCAGCTCCTCCGGCTCTTAATGGGATATCGACAGACTTGGTTGACGCGGCTCCGGCCGACCTCAGCGCTGGAACTAATAAAAGTTTTCGGCGGGTTCAAGCGGAAAGAAGCTCCGACTGTATTTCAGTCTCGCTGCCCTTTTAAAGCATTGACCTCCTCACGGAGTGCGTGATTAATGCCGCCGGGCGTTTATTGGCAGGCCGGCCACTTCCACCGATAGGTCGCCTGCTTGACCCCGAGCGCCGGCGCCGGGATCGAAGCCGGACGGACAGGAAGCGATTTAGCTCAGGGTGCTAACAACCTGCAGAGTACACCCGCAGAAGCAACACTGTGATAACCCCGCTCACCAGGAACAACACACACACACACACACACACACACACACACACACACACAGCTCCTTAGTCTCCATCACTTTCACCGAGACCCACCCACACAACACACACAGCCCCGGGCAGCAGAGCTTTCTGAGGCCAAAAACACAAACAAACTCATTTGTAACCTGCCAACACACAAACACACGTACGCACACACGACAAAACACACAATTAGACTCGCACGTAAGTAGCCGCGCACAAAAGTCGAGGAAAACTCAAACTTGGCTGTGACTCGACCCTCAAGAACAACAACACACACTCGTGTAGACAACATTGTGTGAGTATGACACTCTTGTTGTTGTTCCTATAATGCCTTTGTGCGTTTGCTGTTGTTCTATCTGCACGTTATTGCATCAGATGAACCTTCATTGTTGTGAGTGTGTGTGTGTGTGCGTGTGTGTGTGTGTGAGTGTGTGTGTGTGTGTGTGTGTGTGTGTGTGTGTGTGTGTGTGTGTGTGTGTGTGTGTGTGTGTGTGTGTGTGTGTGTGTGTGTGTGTGTGTGTGTGTGTGTGTGTGTGTGTGTGTGTGTGTGTGTGTGTGTGTGTGTGTGTGTGTGTGTGTGTGTGTGTGTGTGTGTGTGTGTGTGAGTGTGTGTGTGTGTGTGTGTGTGTGTATGTGTGTGTGTGTGTGTGTGTGAGTGTGTGTGTGTGTGTGTGGGGGTGTGTGTGTGTGTGTGTGTGTGTGTGTGTGTGTGTGTGTGTGTGTGTGTGTGTGTGAGTGTGTGTGTGTGTGTGTGTGTGTGTGTGTGTGTGTGTATATGTGTGTGTGTGTGTGTGTGTGTGTGTGTGTGTGTGTGTGAGTGTGTATGTGTGTGTGTGTGAGTGTGTGTCTCCAGCAGCAGGATCATGATGTTGTGCATCGACTCGTGACGATCGATACGAATGTTGTTCACAAATCTATTGATGCAATTTAAGGCGATATTAGTGAAGAACGTAAATGTCAACAACGACTTGCAAGAGTTTCCAGGTCAGAGACCGAGTCACAGCGACACCAGTGACATTACACAGTTCAGGGGAGGTTCTACTCAGAGACCCAAGTCCTGATCCTGGAGGTACGAGTCCTCCTGCTCAAGTCCAAGTCCTGATGGTCAAAGTCTTGATGGTCCAAGAAATGAAAGTCCAAGTCTTGATGGTCCAAGTCCTGATGGTACGAGTCCTGATGGTCCAAGTCTTGATGGTCCAAGTCCTGATGGTCCATGTCTTGATGGTCAAAGTTCTGTTGGTCCAAGTCATGATGGTCAAAGTCGTGATGGTCAAAGTCCTGATGGTCCAAATCTTGATGGTCAAGCGTGGCAAAGTCCTGGTGATGGTCAAAGTCTTGATGGTCAAAGTCCTGATGGTCCAAATCTTGATGGTCAAAGTCTTGATGGTCAAAGTCCTGAAGGTCCAAATCGTTCAGCCTTGACTCAAACTTGAACTCATCAATGAGAATATTTTATTCAGGCTGAGGTCACTGAACTCCACGAGGATGACGATGATGAAGATGATGAAGAAGAGACTCAACACACTTCTCAAAATACAACACAATTTGTCACCGCAACAGGCAGAGACACACAACAACACGCTCCAGTTTATCAGCAGTAAATAAGCATCACCGTGTCCCAACGCTCCTTAATCATAACCACACACACACACACACACACACACAGACACACACACACACACTAACACACACACACTAACACCTACACACACACACACACTCACACACTAACTCGCTCGCACACACACACACAGAAGAAGAGCTGACTGAACATTTTTCCGCTCTTCAAAAGTAGCCGGTGTCGAGAAGATAAATGAGGATCATGGCGCGTGAAGACTCGCCGCCGTAATGCGGCGTCACATGATCCAGCGGCGACACGTGGCGACGCGCTATCTAGCTAACGCTATCTAGCTAACGCTATCTAGCTAACGCTATCTAGCTAACGCTATCTAGCTAACGCTATCTAGCTAACGCTATCTAGCTAACTCGGACGCCACGTCCTCGACGACGAGCAACCCTACGGTCGTCACGGCGTCCGCTTTATCGGGAACGTCAACATAGCGTTGAAAGGACGACGCGCGAGAAGTTCTGGTCGGTACCAGACCCGGTCCAGAGACGGCGACACCACAGCGGCTTCTGCGCCGTATCCTGACGAGAACGCGTCTCCGTCGACTTCAAACCGACCTTGAAGGAAGTCTTTGTTGACAAACTAGTCGAGAAACGACGACCCTTTGAACGTCTTTAACCAAAGTTTGTTGTTCGCTACCGATGCTAACAGCTAGCTAGCGGCGAGCTAACTTTGTGGTGGACGTTTATCGCATTTTAACAAAGGTTTGGTCAACTTACGAAAAACATCGTCTTCACAGACGAGACAATTATGGATTAATTCATTAATTAAGACCTTTTTTATTGATTTATCAACTTATTCGACGACAGGAAGTCGTTGGAGCGGATTTTGAGAGATGCTAACGTTAGCTTCAAATGTAGCATCGAAAGAAGAAGAAGAATAAAGATAACATTTGGGAAAGAAAAGAGTCACAAACCGGAAAACAAACAAAACTTGACTTTTATAAGCAAAGAGTTTTAAAAGGAAGAAGAAAATAAACAAATAAAACCAGGAAAACAAAGTAAAAACCTGATGGTTAAAAAAAACAACTAAAAAACGAGAATAAATCCTGCATGGATGTAAAAAACAAGTATAAGAAAAATAACAAACGAATCAAATGACATTAAATTAAAAAAAGTAAAAATAACAAAAAAAATAACAAAAGAAAAAATTGTCCGAAATCCCCAAAATATCTGCTTCTTAAAAAAGTATAAAAAACGACTCTATTCATGTATTTAAATGATTTTCACGTACTTTAAAAAAAAAAAAAAATTTGAACAGAATAGAAAAGTGTAAAAAAAACATATTTAATTATAAATAAATAGCAAATGACAAAACATTTGTTCAACTAATTTTAACAATAGAAAACAAGTAATTAGTTACAAAACAGAAAATTAAAAAAGTTTTTCTTGAAACGTGAACGCGTCGCTGGAAACAAAGATCTCAGCGATGAAGACGAGCTCGACTATCGACTGGCGTCCGTTAAGACGTGTTCCGAGTCTATCCAGGATTTAAGGAGATTAGTCATATCAGATCTGGGGTCGCCCGGGGTCGCCGGGGTCACCGGGAGTCTCCGCCCCCTGATGATCCGCTCCGGGGCTGGACCCGGGTCCTCGTCACGAACACGCCTGACGAGCTACGATGCTAAAACCAACACAAAACCAATTTAGTTTCCATTGATCCTCTTTCAAGCAATTAGATTTCCATTGATGGGCGAGCGGGGGGCCCGGGGCGAGGGGGGCCCGGGGCGAGGGGGGCCCGGGGCGAGGGGGGCCCGGGGCGAGGGGGGGCGAGGGGGGGGTCAGCGGTCTCTGCTGCCATCTGCACATTGGTCGGCGCCGCCTCCGCCGACCCCTGACGGATCGCCGGCACCACGGACAAATGATTCCCGAGGAAAGGCGTCGGATGATGAATCCGTCTCTGTTTCCGCCTCTTTCGTTTCTGCGGACTCGGCCCGATCCTGGCGGAGTATTGACCGGCGCCGGGCCCGACCCGAGCGAGCCCCCCGATCCGACATGTCGGGGGGTAATGATATCCGGGGCGAGGCGCTGGAGCGAGGCCAGAGGCCGAGGAAGCATTAGTCTGGTGCGGAGCCAGGGCCACGAGTCGCACACACACACCCTGGTAACCCAACTCAACCAGTGAGACCAGAACCTCTGGTGGGCCAGACGGGCTCGGATGAAACCCTCAGAGAAGTTTCTCAATGTCAGCGAATCAAAGTTTCTACGGACGTGAAACGAGAACCTGCAGCGACACCAGACACACAGACACACAGTTTTTAACCAAATATTTCACAGTTTTCAACCAAATATTTCACATTTTTCAACCAAATATTTCACAGTTTTTAACCAAATATTTCACATTTTTTAACCAAATATTTCACAGTTTTTAACCAAATATTTCACATTTTTCAACCAAATATTTCACAGTTTTTAACCAAATATTTCACATTTTTCAACCAAATATTTCACATTTTTCAACCAAATATTTCACATTTTTCAACCAAATATTTCACAGTTTTTAACCAAATATTTCACAGTTTTTAACCAAATATTTCACATTTTTCAACCAAATATTTCACATTTTTCAACCATGTATTAAAAGTTAAAACTGTACTATTAGTCAAAATAAAAGCATTTCTGATTCGTTTAATTTGTTTTCTGTAAGAAAAGTTTTGAAATTTATTTTTTTCAGGTTAGTTTTGATGAAGATTTTGCCAAAAATAAAAACAAATATAAATAAATTATAAAATAACTAAATGAAGGAGTGAATGAGTGTATTTATGAATGAATGAGTTGATGAATAAATAACTAAATGAAGGAGTGAATGAGTGTATTTATGAATGAATGATTGTATGAATGAGTGGATGAATAAATAACCAAATGAAGGAGTGAATGAATGTATTTATGGATGAATGAGTTGATAAATGAATAACTAAATGAAGGAGTGAATGAATGTATTTATGAATGAATTAGTTGATGAATAAATAACTAAATGAAGGAGTGACTGAGTGTATTTATGAATGAATGATTGTATGAATGAGTGGATGAATAAATAACTAAATGAAGGAGTGAATGAATGTATTTATGAATGAATTAGTTGATGAATAAATAACCAAATGAAGGAGTGAATGAATGTATTTATGAATGAATGAGTTGATGAATAAATAACTAAATGAAGGAGTGAATGAGTGTATTTATGAATGAATGAGTGGATGAATAAATAACCAAATGAAGGAATGAATGAATGTATTTATGAATGAATTAGTTGATGAATAAATAACCAAATGAAGGAGTGAATGAATGTATTTATGAATGAATGAGTTGATGAATAAATAACTAAATGAAGGAGTGAATGAGTGTATTTATGAATGAATGAGTGGATGAATAAATAACTAAATGAAGGAGTGAATGAGTGTATTAATGAATGAATGATTGTATGAATGAGTGGATGAATAAATAACCAAATGAAGGAGTGAATGAATGTATTTATGAATGAATGAGTTGATGAATAAATAACTAAATGAAGGAGTGAATGAGTGTATTAATGAATGAATGATTGTATGAATGAGTGGATGAATAAATAACCAAATGAAGGAGTGAATGAATGTATTTATGAATGAATGAGTTGATGAATAAATAACTAAATGAAGGAGTGAATGAATGTATTTATGAATGAATGAGTGGATGAATAAATAACCAAATGTAGGAGTGAATGAATGTATTTATGAATGAATTAGTTGATGAATAAATAACCAAATGAAGGAGTGAATGAATGTATTTATGAATGAATTAGTTGATGAATAAATAACCAAATGAAGGAGTGAATGAATGTATTTATGAATGAATGAGTTGATGAATAAATAACTAAATGAAGGAGTGAATGAATGTATTTATGAATGAATGAGTTGATGAATAAATAACTAAATGAAGGAGTGAATGAATGATTGAATGAATGAGTTGATGAATAAATAACCAAATGAAGGAGTGAATGAGTGTGAAGGTCATGACTCGACATGCAGAACCAGACTCCTCTGGGACAGACGGGTCACACCCTGGTAACCAGACTCAACCAGCTGGACCAGCACGAGTCACATGATCCGCCCCAGACGCGCCACACCCTCAGTCTTCCTGCCGGTCTGGCCGGAGGTGAGAGGGTGAAGCTCGGAGGTCATTAACCGAGAAGTCCCAGCAATTCCCGCCCGGATCCCCGAAGGAACCCGGGCTTCCGACCGGGCCGGAGGTTCTGACTAATGCGGCGAACGAGACGAATGTAACGTTTAAACACAAATACTTCATTTCCGCGGTGCTGACGGGCGGCGGAGGCCATTAATCACGGCCGGGCGGCGCTCGGCGAGCCGCTCGGAACCAGATGATCGGCCGGCGCCGCTCAATCCATCACGTGTGATTGGAGAAAGAAAAGGTTCAAAAACTTCACGTCCCAGGAGTGATTACCGCGGCTTGGCCGCCCAGGTGTCGCCGCCACACCTTCTGTTGACGGAACCACGGACCCGAGTCCAAAAGTTCTGTCGGGCCTCCGAGGTCGTCTGACGACGGCACCGTTTTTGGAAATATTTTTACTTCCGATATTGAGATACTTTGGTGTCAAATACTTTTTTCTGTTCATTTTCTACATGATTTTTTTTATCTTTTAATCTTTCGTGACAATTTTTGACAAAATGATTGAAAAAGATTTTGTTTTTTAAAATCTAGTTTTTTTCTTATACGATAAAAAACAGCCATTTCGGTTCAACGTGTTTTAGGAAGAAGTGAATGAGTGAATAAACAGACGAGTGATTGTGTGAACAAGTTGTTGAATGAATGAATACATGAACAACGTAATGAAAGAGTGAATGAACACATGAATAATATATTGCATGAGTGTGTTATTGAATAAATGAACAACAAAATAAAGGATGATATTGATGAGTGTGTTATTGAATAAATGAACAACAAAATAAAGGAATGAATGAACACATGAATAATATATTGCATGAGTGTGTTATTGAATTAATGAATAAATGAACAAACAAATGAAAGAGTGAATGAACACATGAATAATATATTGCATGAGTGTGTTATTGAATAAATGAACAAATAAATGAAAGAGTGAATGATGAATAATTTTGCATGAGTGTGTTATTGAATAAATGAACAACAAAAGAATGAATGAACACATGAATAATATATTGCATGAGTGTGTTATTGAATAAATGAATAAACAAATGAAGGAGTGAGTGAGTAAAAAAAGGTATGAGTAATTGAATGAATAAACAACTATAGGAATGAATTGATGAATAAATGAACTACCAAATGAAAGAGTGAATTTTTGTATTTTCCGATAATGAGATGAAATTTGGTGTTTTTGGTTGTTTTTTTTGCTAATTTTCTACCTGATTTTTTTCTTCTTGGATCCTTCAGTCTCTAGTCTCGCTTCAGTCTGGACCTCTGGTTCTGATGCAATGAAGAAACGCTCAACTCGTCCAAACACCTCTGGTTCTGTCGGGTCACACGTGGCCACATTCTCCTCGCATTGGTTCTGACAGAAGGTCTGATCAACGCTGATGTATTTGTTTACTGCGGAGCTAATGGCTTCATTATGTTCTGGAGCTTAAGTGGGTCAGCGCCGCTGAAAAATGTCTCCAGAACCTTTTAACGTCACTCTGGGATCAGATGGATCACCTGGACCCATGATGACTGACGGGGACGCTTCACTGTTGCCGGGTCAGAACAGAAGGTTCTGGACGAGCCCCGGCTCTGAGTCTGACCAGGGGCCACATTATATGTTGTTAGGGACCGTCAAGCAATATGACTGTTGTTAGGGGCCGTCAAGAAATACAACTGTTGTTAGGGACCGTCAAACAATATGAATGCTGTTAGGGGCCGTCAAGAAATACAACTGTTGTTAGGGACCGTCAAGAAATACAACTGTTGTTAGGGACCGTCAAACAATATGAATGTTGTTAGGGGCCGTCAAGCAATATGACTGTTGTTAGGGGCCGTCAAGAAATACAACTGTTGTTAGGGGCCGTCAAGAAATACAACTGTTGTTAGGGACCGTCAAGAAATACAACTGTTGTTAGGGACCGTCAAGAAATACAACTGTTGTTAGGGACCGTCAAGAAATACAACTGTTGTTAGGGGCCGTCAAGAAATACAACTGTTGTTAGGGGCCGTCAAGCAATATGACTGTTGTTAGGGACCGTCAAGAAATACAACTGTTGTTAGGGGCCGTCAAGAAATACAACTGTTGTTAGGGACCGTCAAGAAATACAACTGTTGTTAGGGACCGTCAAGCAATATGACTGTTGTTAGGGACCGTCAAGAAATACAACTGTTGTTAGGGGCCGTCAAGAAATACAACTGTTGTTAGGGACCGTCAAGCAATATGACTGTTGTTAGGGGCCGTCAAGAAATACAACTGTTGTTAGGGACCGTCAAGCAATATGACTGTTGTTAGGGACCGTCAAGCAATATGACTGTTGTTAGGGGCCGTCAAGAAATACAACTGTTGTTAGGGGCCGTCAAGCAATAGATGGAACCAAAACTACTTTTATAAACAAGTACAAAAAGTTAGAGGTGTTAAAAATATAAATTACAAAAATAATAATAATTAAAAAAAAATAAACATGTGTTTTGTAATTTATAAAAAAAGAAAATAGTTAAAATTTAAAAAAGTGTTCGACTCTGAGGTCGAGACTAACTTTGTTTCTTCTGAGACGTTCAATCACACGAGTTCTTGGTCTTCGTGAGTCCAGAACCAACTCAACCCAGATCCAGAGAGTTTGACAAGATCTGGACCTTCACGAGTCAAGAGATGACTTTGAAACCTTCAGGATACAGTGAGTCTTCGTCTGGTACCAGAACCAGGAGCGACCGAGGGACTCCAGGTCCAAAAGCCTCCAGAACAAAAGAACCACATTGTGAGTCACAGAGTTAATGGTCAGAACTTTGAAGTGAAACAGTTTCATTTAACATCAAGTCGGACCGTATCGACCCGGTTCTGGATCAACACTGAGACCAGAGTATCTTCAGCCCGAGGGGCTCGACGCTCAGGGAAGAAGTGACCAAGACTCACAAAGTGACTCACAAAGTGACTCACAAAGTGACTCACAAAGCGACACACAAAGCGACACACAAAGTGACTCACAAACCATGACTCACAAAGTGACTCACAAAGTGACTCACAAAGTGACTCACAAAGCGACTCACAAAGCGACTCACAAAGTGACTCACAAAGCGACTCACAAAGTGACTCACAAAGTGACACACAAAGTGACTCACAAAGTGACTCACAAAGTGACTCACAAAGTGACTCACAAAGTGACTCACAAAGTGACTCACAAAGTGACACACAAAGTGACACACAACGTGACTCACAACATGACACACAAAGTGACTCACAAAGTGACACACAAAGTGACTCACAACCGTGTCCAGAACAATCAGTCGTTCGTCATCAGTTTTGAAAAACATCTTCAAGGCTATTAACGTACAAATATGGCGCCCCCTACTGGTCACAGTATTGTTATGTCATTTCTCTTAAGATAGTTCACTTTGTTACAATTGTAAAAGTTTGTTTTCACGCGTCGCCCCCTGCTGGCCGTCGACGACGGCGACGACTCTCGGGAGAAGTTTGAACGCGTGATGGTCGACGTCCTGCGAGGCTAATTACGGCTAAAATGGCCTGTCATACATAAGTGATGGCGTGCGGGGGTGGAGGCGGGGGAGGAAGGGGGGAGGAAGGGGGAGGAAGGGGGGAGGAAGGGGGGAGGAGGGGGAGGAGGGGGGAGGCAGGAATTGATGTACGATCCCTGGTGGCCGAGCGTGTTTGAAGCACGGGGCCGGGCAGGTGATTCGCCGGCGCCGGCTCTTTAAACAGCGTAATGAGCCAGAGAGGACAGTAGCCCCCCCCCACACACACACACACACACACACACACTCACCTCTCCCCCCTCCCTCCCCCCTCCTCCCCCCTCCTCACCTCACTCCACATGAACCCACTCCTCACTTTCAAGAACACTTGTATGACATCACGACTCGTCCTCCGCCGACCTCTGATCACATGATGCCTTCAGGTGTCGTCGTAAATATCAGTCGTGTGTTTAAGAAAAGTATTTTTTTTTTACTTTTTATTTTATTTTTTAACTCAATTAATATTTAGTTTTTTACTCTGTTGATGATTCAGTTTTTTTAATCAAAGGAATTTTTATGTTTTTGTCGACTTTTTTATTCTTTCATATCTTTTATCTTCTTTCTTTTATTTTTAAACGTTTACATGTTTTAACTCGTCGATTATTTTGTTTTATTTTCCACCTTCAGTCACAGTACACTCCTCTGGTGCAGAGACAGACTGTGACCACTAAGACAATCAGAAAGTGGACACCAGCTGTGGAGGACGCCATCAGAGACTGCTTTGAAACAACAGACTGGGATGTGCTGCTGAGGTCTCATGGTGAGGACATCGAGGGACAGACACACTGTCTAACAGATTATTTAAATTTCTGCTTGGACAGTTGTGCGCCTACTAAAACATTCCCCGTTATACCCAAATAAAAAAACGGTGGTTAAAAAAGGGGGTAAAAGGGCCTCCCAAAAAAAAAAAAGGGGGTTTTGGGGCGAAGGGCCGGGACGCCATGAGGTCAGCTCAGCAGGAGGTGAAGCGATGCTTGAAGGAGGCAAAGGACACCTACAGGAGGGGTTGGAGGAGAAGCTGAGCCGAGAAGAAATAAGAGAGGTCTGGGATGGTGTTAAAACCATCACTGGACACAAGACCAAGGCCTCTCTGACTGCAGTGGACACGGTGGAGGAGGCAAATGGACTGAACAACTTTTCAACAGGTTTGAGCAGGTCACCTCACCCTCACTGCTGCCCGCCTCAGGACCTGCCCCACCTTCTTGTGCCCCCCCAGCTCCACAGAACCACTTCCCAGCTTCACCTCACTCCAGGTACAGGATGTACTTCGGAGGATTCGTCCAGGGAAGGCTGCTGGTCCTGATAAGGTGTCTGCTCGACTGCTAAAGACCTGCGCTGCTGAACTAGCTGAGCCACTCCAGCATGTCTTCAACCTCAGTCTACGGCTGGGGAAAGTTCCAACTCTGTGGAAGACTTCCTGTATCGTTCCAGTCCCTAAAAAGATCCGACCGAGTGTGCTGAACGATTACAGACCGGTGGCACTGACTTCGCAGCTGATGAAGACACTGGAGCGGCTGGTCCTCAAACATCTCACGCCACAAGTCCAGCACGCGCAAGACCCCCTGCAGTTTGCCTACCAGCCAGCAGTTGGTGTGGAAGATGCCATCCTTCACCTCCTGCATCGGACCTACTCCCACTTGGATAAAGGAAGCGGTTCAGTGAGAATCCTGTTCCTGGACTTTTCTAGTGCCTTCAACACTATCCAACCCACTCTGCTGCAGGACAAACTGACTAAGATGCATGTGGACCCTGGTCTGGTCTCCTGGATTACGGACTATCTTACTGATCGACCACAGTATGTCAGGCTGAAGGACATCAAGTCTGACACTATGGTGTGCAGTACAGGAGCACCTCAGGGGACAGTACTGGGCCCCTCTCCTCTTCACCATCTACACTTCAGACTTCTGCTACAACTCAGAGCTGAGTCTCGTCCAGAAGTATGCTGACGACACTGCCATTGTTGGATGCATCAGGGACAACAGCGAAGACGAGTACAGGAGTCTGATATGTGACTTGGTGGACTGGAGTGAGAGGAACCACTTGCAGCTGAACACCTCAAAAACCAAGGAGCTGGTCTTGGATTTCGGGAGGTCCAGGACAAAGCCACGTCCAGTGTCCATCAGAGGCGACGAGGTGGAGATAGTGGACAACTATAAGTACCTCGGTGTGTGGATGGACAGTAAACTGGACTGGTCCTGCAACACAGACCATGTGTATAAGAAGGTTCAGAGTAGACTGTACTTTCTGAGGAGGCTTCGATCATTTAACATCTGCAAGAAGCTCCTCTGCATGTTCTACCAGTCTGTGGTGGCCAGTGTCCTGTTCTATGCTGTGGTGTGTTGGGGGTGGAAATGTGTCCAAGAGGAGTGTCAACAGGTTGGACAGGTTGATCAGGAGGGCTGGTTCTGTGGTTGGAATGAAGCTGGACTCACTGGTGACAGTTGCTGAGAGGAGATCATTGAACAAACTACTGTCCATCATGGATGATGACAGTCATCCTCTGAACACTGTCATCAGTGAGCAGAGAAGCAGAATGAGTGCACAATGGCTCCTACCAAGGCAAAAAAAAAAAGGAATGGGAGACTCTTTTTTTTTTGGCCTTTTTTATTTTCCCCCTTTTTGTTTGGGGGGGAGGGGGGGGGGGGTTTTTGTGGGTTTTTTCCTCTTTTTTCTTTTTTTTTTTTTTTTTTTTTTTTTTTTTTTTTTTCCTTGACCTATGTTCTTTGTCTTTGTCTTTAGACTTAGATTGTGTCATCTTGTTCTTCCTCTTTATGTTCTTCTTATTTTATTTTTTATGTATTATTTTTTATTGTTTATGAAAATTTGCTGGCTATTGGTAAAAAACAATTTCCCAAAGGAGACCTCCTGAGGGATCAATAAAGTTTTACCTTACCTTACCTTACCTTTTACCTTTTTCCATTTAATTATTTAACTCAATGTATTTATACAACTTTTATCTATTTTTATTATTTCTCCTTTTTTTAAACTTTACACACGTTTTTCCTAAAATCTTATTTTTTATTATTATTTATTATTATTTAATTTGTTTAAATTGTTTTTTTACTTTTATTATTTTATTTTAACTTTTCTCCTGTTTTTAAAAATTAACAAATGTATTTTTTTCAAATATTTATTTATTCATATTTTTAATTTAATAATTATTTAAAATTTTGATGATTTTTTACATGTAACTAATTAACAGACTTTTTATTATTTTTATCATTTTTCAAATGTAATAAAATATTTTTTCATTTAATTTCTTTTTATCAATGAATAAAAAAACGTGTTTATTTTATTTTCTTTATTTTTTTATTTACTTTTAAACATAAACAATGTTTTATTTTCTGTTGAAGTTTTATTTTACATTTAATTTGTTTTAAATCAACTTTTATTATTTTTCTTTTTTATTTTCTCTCTTTTTTCACTTAATCAATATTTAATTTTTACTCTCCCTGTTCATTTTTCGGAAAAAAAGGAGAGGAAAAGGGGGAGGAAAAGGGGGAGGAAACCTGTCCTCATAAAGTCAGGGTGAGTCTGCGGCTGAGTTGTGTCTGAGTTGTGCGGTGGTTGTGGTGACATCACTCCCCCCTTCTCTCCCCCCCTCTCTCTCTCTCCCCTCTCTCCCTCTCTCTCTCCCCTCTCTCCCTCTCTCTCTCTCTCCTCTCTCTCCCCTCTCCCTCTCTCTCTCTCTCTCTCTCTCCCCTCTCTTTCCCTCTCTCTCTCTCTCTCTCTCTCTCTCTCTCTCTCTCTCTCTCTCTCCCCTCTCTCTCTCTCTCTCTCTCTCTCTCTCTCTCTCTCTCTCCTCTCTCTCTCTCTCTCTCTCTCTCTCCCTCTCTCTCTCCCTCTCTCCCCCTCTCTCTCTCTCTCTCTCTCTCTCTCTCTCCCCTCTCTCTCTCTCCCCCTCTCTCTCTCTCTCTCTCTCTCTCTCTCTCTCCTTCTCTCTCCCTCTCTCTCTCCCTCTCTCTCCCCCTCTCTCTCTCTCTCCCCTCTCTCCTCTCTCTCTCCCCTCCTCTCTCCCCCTCTGAATGGAGGAGAGAAGTGAACAGTCACTGACTCTCTCCTCCTTCTTCTCCTGGCGTTTAAAATCAATCCACTCAGTCAGTGCTGACGCAGCCAGAGCCACGATTTATGGCTCCCTCTAATGGAAGAGTAGAAGTCCTGCCGTCAGCACTATCTCTCCCCCTCTCTCCCCCTCTCTCCCCCTCTTTCTCCCCCTCTTTCTCCCCCTTTCTCTCCCCCTCTTCTCCCCCTGTCTCCCCCTCTCTCTCACCCTCTGTCTCCCCCCTCTCTCCTCCTCTCCCCCTCTCTTTCCCCCCTCTCTCCCCCTCTCTCTCCCCCTCTCTCCCCCTCTGTCTCCCCCTCTCTCCCCCTCTCTCCCCCCCTCTCTCTCCCCCTCTCTCCCCCTCTCTCTCCCCCTCTCTCCCCCTTTCCCCCCTCTGTCTCCCCCTTTCTCCCCCCTCTGTCTCCCCCTGTCTCCCCCTCTCTCTCCCCCTCTGTCTCCCCCTCTCTCTCCCCTCTCTCCCCCTCTTCCCCCTCTCTCTCCCCCTCTGTCTCCCCCTTTCTCGCCCCCCTCTGTCTCCCCTCTGTCTCCTCCCTCTGTCTCCCCCTTTCCCCCCCCTCTGTCTCCCCCTCTTCCCCTCCCTGTCTCCCCCTCTGTCTCCCCCTCTGTCTCCCCCAACCTCTCTTTCCCTCTCCCTCGCTCCTCTCAGCTCTTCCCTCCACTCTTCCTCTCCTTTCTTCTCTCCCTCTTTCTCCGTCTCCCCCCCTTTCCTCCCTCACCCCTCTCCCACAAGTGGAGAGTCTCAGGGTGAGAAACAATTTATGGTGAAAGAAGGAGAGAAGGAGGGAGAGAGGGAGGGAGGGAGGGAGGGAGGGAGGGAGGGAGGGGAGGGAGGGAGGGAGGCTGAGAAGGATGAGGGTCAAGGGTCGTCAGGTGATGAAAAAACAAGCGAAATTCAATATTTTTGAAGAAAGTTTGAACTTTTGAAGTTTGAAAAGTAAATCCAACACTTACTGAACATATGAGGAGTTTTTGTGAAAATAAACAACAGAAAAAAGGACTAAAAAGAGTCAAAAGATCCACAGATTTGAGTCGTAGCTCAAAGACACTGTAAGTGTTCGTGCACTTAACCTTAGTATGTTGAGTACACAAGTGCACAAGTGTGCTTCGTTCTGAACCAAGAAACTTCATGAGAAAACATTTTTAAAAATACCTAAAAGTCAGTGATTAATATAATGGATTGAATTAAAACACCCTCCAGGGGCCTCAGCTCTGTGTGCGCCCGGGGGCCGCGGCTCACCTGCAGCCGGCCCTGCTGCTCTATTAGCTGTTGTTTGACCAGAACTGACTGAAGAGTCCAGTCCTGAGCGTCTGATCCACTTTATGAACACACCTCTGTCATCCCCCATCATCCCCCATCACCCCCATCACCCCCATCACGCCCCCCATCACCCCCCATCACCCCCATCCCCCCCATCACCCCCATCACCCCCATCCCCATCACGCCCCCATCACCCCCATCACCCCCATCATCCCCCATCATCCCCATATCCCCCATCATCCCCATCACCCCCCCATCACCCCCATCCCCCTACCCCCTCTCCCCCCATCACCCCCACCCCCATCCCCCCCCATACCCCCATTTCCCCTCCCCCTCCTTTCTCCCCCCCACCCCCCCCACCACCCCCTCCCCCCATCACCCCCATCACCCCCATCTCCCCATACCCCCATACCCCCATTCCCCCATACCCCCATACCCCCCACCCCCCCCATCACCCCCCTCCCCCATCTTCCCCCATCCCCTCTCCCCATCTTCCCCCATCACCCCCTCACCCCCTACCCCCCACCACCCCCCATCACCCCCATCATCCCCCATCACCCCCCATCACCCCATCACCCCCTCCCCCCCACCCCCCCCCATCACCCCCATCCCCTACCCCTACCCCCATACCCCATACCCCCTCCCCCCCTACCCCTATCCCCTACCCCCCCATCCCCCCCATACCCCCTACCCCCCATTCCCCATACCCCATACCCCCATCCCCCCATACCCCCTCACCCCCATCACCCCCATCTTATCACCCCCCATCACCCCCATCCCTTCCCCATCCCCTCTCCCCCCCCCCCCCTCCCCCCCACCCCCTCTCCCCCTCCCCCTCCCCCTCACCCCCCTCTCTACCCCCCCCCCTCACCCATTTCCCCATCACCCCTCCCCACCTCACCCCATCCCCCCATCACCCCCATCACCCCATCATCCCCCATCACCCCATCACCCCCATCACCCCCATCACCCCCCATCACCCCCATCACCCCCATCATCCCCCATCACCCCCCATCACCCCTCATCACCCCCATTTCCCCCATCACCCCCATCACCCCCCATCACCCCCATCACCCCCATCACCCCCCCATCACCCCCATCATCCCCCATCACCCCCATCACCCCCATCACCCCCCATCCCCCCCATCACCCCCATCACCCCCATCATCCCCCATCACCCCCCATCATCCCCCATCACCCCCATCCACCCCATACATCCCCATCACCCCCCCATCACCCCATCATCCCCATCACCCCCATCACCCCCATCACCCCCATCACCCCCCATCATCCCCCATCACGCCCCCGTTCTTCACCTCCGTCCATAAAACATGACGTGATTAACAGACGTGTTTTCAACTCTTAGTTCACTTTGATCCGTGGATCAGGGGGCGTGGCCTCAAGAGTTGTTACCACGGCAACTGTTGACAGTGTGAGGGGAACGTTTTGATGACATCATCAATAGTTGTTTATAGTTGAAAATTGTTTGATTCTAGTTGAAAATTGTTTGATTATAGTTGAAAATTGTTTGATTCTAGTTGAAAATTGTTTGATTATAGTTGAAAATTGTTTGATTATAGTTGAAAATTGTTGGATTATAGTTGAAAATTGTTGGATTATAGTTGAAAATTGTTGGATTATAGTTGAAAATTGTTTGATTATAGTTGAAAATTGTTGGATTATAGTTGAAAATTGTTTGATTATAGTTGAAAATTGTTGGATTATAGTTGAAAATTGTTTGATTATAGTTGAAAATTGTTGGATTATCGTTGAAAATTGTTTGATTATAGTTGAAAATTGTTTGATTATAGTTGAAAATTGTTTGATTATCGTTAAAAATTGTCTGATTATAGTTGAAAATTGTTTGATTATAGTTGAAAATTGTTGGATTATCGTTGAAAATTGTTGGATTATCGTTGAAAATTGTTTGATTATAGTTGAAAATTGTTGGATTATCGTTGAAAATTGTTTGATTATAGTTGAAAATTGTTGGATTATAGTTGAAAATTGTTTGATTACAGTTGAAAATTGTTGATTATAGTTGAAAATTGTTGGATTTTAGTTGAAAATTGTTTGATTACAGTTGAAAATTGTTGGATTATAGTTGAAAATTGTTGGATTATAGTTGAAAATTGTTTGATTACAGTTGAAAATTGTTTGATTATAGTTGAAAATTGTTGGATTTTAGTTGAAAATTGTTTGATTACAGTTGAAAATTGTTTGATTACAGTTGAAAATTGTTGGATTATAGTTGAAAATTGTTGGATTATAGTTGAAAATTGTTTGATTACAGTTGAAAATTGTTGGATTATAGTTGAAAATTGTTGGATTATAGTTGAAAATTATTTGATTATAGTTGAAAATTGTTTGATTATAGTTGAAAATTGTTGGATTATAGTAGAAAATTGTTTGATTATAGTTGAAAATTGTTTGATTATAGTTGAAAATTGTTTGATTATAGTTGAAAATTGTTGGATTATAGTTGAAAATTGTTTGATTATAGTTGAAAATTGTTTGATTATAGTTGAAAATTGTTTGATTATAGTTGAAAATTGTTGGATTATAGTTGAAAATTGTTGGATTATAGTTGAAAATTGTTGGATTATCGTTGAAAATTGTTTGATTATAGTTGAAAATTGTTTGATTATAGTTGAAAATTGTTTGATTATCGTTAAAAATTGTCTGATTATAGTTGAAAATTGTTTGATTATAGTTGAAAATTGTTGGATTATCGTTGAAAATTGTTGGATTATCGTTGAAAATTGTTTGATTATAGTTGAAAATTGTTGGATTATCGTTGAAAATTGTTTGATTATAGTTGAAAATTGTTGGATTATAGTTGAAAATTGTTTGATTACAGTTGAAAATTGTTGATTATAGTTGAAAATTGTTGGATTTTAGTTGAAAATTGTTTGATTACAGTTGAAAATTGTTGGATTATAGTTGAAAATTGTTGGATTATAGTTGAAAATTGTTTGATTACAGTTGAAAATTGTTGGATTATAGTTGAAAATTGTTGGATTATAGTTGATAATTGTTGGATTATAGTTGAAAATTGTTTGATTATCGTTGAAAATTGTTTGATTCTAGTTGAAATGAGATTCATAACCTTGCTGTATAAAAACAAAATGCTTTGAAACAATAAAAAGACTTTTTAACGCCATTCTTTGTTTCTCCTCCTGATGCTGAGATTTTTCGGAGAGAAAAAGTCATTTGAAAAAGAAAAAAACACAACAAGATGAAATTCCCCCTAAAAAAAAAAAAGGGGAAACAAATCAACGTCCTTGAGCAACAAAAACACCTTTAGTTCTATTGTTTGTTTCGACACTTTTAACCGACAAACTTTCCAATAAACTCTGGTCGACGCTCGTCTCTTTATCTCGAGAACAATCGCGTTCCGACCTCCCGGCCGGCCAATCAGGGGAGTCGCTGTTTCGGGGTCATTTCGGGTGGAACAATAAAACGAATGGCTGCAGTTTGTGGTTCTCGCGTCTGGATGTGAAACACATATTGTATCATGATTACACGCTCGCGCGCCCGCGGCGGCCCGCGGCGGCGCCGATTATTGCAAATTAGCCCCCGATTGGCCGTTTTTAACGGAATAAACGAGCAACGGCATCCGTAACATAAATCACGGAGCGCTACACCTGCGGAGGATTTCGACGCTCGACTTGATTAAACTCAAACGCTTCTCTTTATTCCCGCTGTTCCTCCTCCTACGGCTCCGGCGGGATCGTAGCGCCGACCCGCCTTAGCGCCGGTCCGTCATTAGCTCGCCCGCAATAACACGCCGAGCAATTACGCTAATGAAAGACGTCCCCGTTTCCCTCGAAGTGCCCGGAAAGACGCCGGCGCTCGAACCCCTGAACCCCCCTCCGGAGACGAGGCGGCGGCGAGGAAGAGGCCATTGATCCTCGCCCGCCACCTGCCGTATGGCCCCGCCGAGGCAGGGGGCGCCGTCGGGGGACGGATGACGACGACTCGTGGGCGCCGCGGCATATGGATAAGAGTCGGACGCCACTTGAGCGTTAGCGCATTAGCTCGGCGGGGGGTGTCGACTTTATCGGGAGATTCAGCGTCGAAAATGTTTTCTGGAAAGTCAGCGAGTGACTTCCTGTATCGCTAACTCAAGATGTTAGCATTTAGCATCAACATGGCTAGGCTAATGTTGGGCTACTGGCTATAAATCTTGTTTTTTTTAAACAGAGGTAAGTAGACAACAACTACAATTTCAGCAAAGTTTTTGTAAACAAATCTACGAAAAATATGAACTTCCTGTTAGCATTTTAGCATAACGCTAACTGATACATTTGATACTAGAACTATTTGTCTGTGATGTAGTTTTATTGTTTGTTTGTTTTAGTGTACAAACGTGTTTTTAAAAAAAAATTAAGACTGGAGGGAAGTCTTCAGTAAATGCTAATTCACTTCGAGCTAACACAACAACAAGAGATTCAGCGCCAAAATGTTTTCAGGAAAGTCAGCAAGTGACTTCCTGTATCGCTAACTCAAGATGTTAGCATTTAGCATCAACATGGCTAGGCTAATAAGAACCTGTCACTGGATGTCAGCAAAGTTCTTGTAAACAAAACTCACACGAATATGAACTTCCTGTTAGCATTTCAACGTAATGTTTTAAAATAGTACGTAAGTAGACAAACAAACAAACACTAAATAAACGGGCGCTAACTAGCATAAACGCAAGCACCAACATGCTAACAAAGGCTAAACCAAACCAAAAAAGCTTGAGAACAAACTTGGCAGCAAGTAAATATAACAATACTAGAAGTTTGAAAACGACAACAACAACAAAGATGTCAGCAAAGTTTGTGTGCTAACTGATACTTTTGCTACTAGAACTATTTGTCTTTGATGTAGTTTCATTGTTTGTTTGTTTTTGTGTACAAACGTCTTTTTTTATCAAGACTGGAGGGAAGTCTTCAGTTAATGCTAATTCACTTCGAGCTAATGCAACAACAAGCAATTCAGCGCCAAAATGTCAGCAAGCGACTTCCTGTTTTCGCTAACTTAAGATGTTAGCATTTAGCATCAACATGGCTAATGAGAACCTGTCACTTTAACCCTTTTTCTTTTTAAACAGTAGGTAAGTAGACAAACAAACAAACACTAAATAAACGGATGCTAACTAGCATAAGCGCAATTTAACAAGTGGGAAAAAAACTAAACATTGAAGAAGTTATTTTGAAAAACTCGTCAAAAATAGCACCAACATGCTAACAGAGGCTAAACCAAATAAGCTTGAGAACAAACTTTGTTACTTTGTTAGCAATTTTTCAATAAAAATTAAATATTTTTAGGAGGTTAACAATCAATAAAACAACAACGATGTCAGCAAAATAAGTGTAAACAAAACTACTCAACTTCCTGTTAGCATTTTAGCGTAAAGATAACTGATACATTTGATACTAGAACTATTTGTCTTTGATGTAATTTCATTGTTTATACGTTTTTGTGCACAAACGTGTTTTCTTTTTTACCAAGACTTCAGTAAATGCTAATTCACCGCGAGCTAACACAACAACAACAGCGTCAAAATGCTGTTTCACCTCATAATCACAGGCGAGTGTAAGAAAGACGCAGCACATCAACAGACCAACAGGGGGCGATAAAAAAATCGACCATCTCTGGAGAAAACCCAACAAAACAACAAACGCACACAAGTGTAACAAGACGCTGTCAAAGCTAACAACGTAGCAACCGTCAGCGAGCAGCCGTCGTGACATCAAACCAGCAGCAGGGGGCGCGAGAGAGACTGACCTGCCCAGCTCGGGGTCTCCATGTACGGCTGGAGCTTCGTCGCTCGACCGGATCAAGAATCTGGAGAGAAACAAACGTTTTAATCGTCGCACAAACGTAAAAGTCAACACAATTGTTAATTATTGACACGACAAATTACAACAAAACATGTGATTCAAGGTTTTTTATCGTCTTTGAAATATTTTCTCAAGTAAATGGTGAAGAAAACTGTGTGAAGAACAACAATTATAATAACTGTGTGTGAGTGTGTGTGTGGGGGGGTGAGTGTGTGTGTGTGTGTGTGTGTGAGTGTGAGTGTGTGTGTCTGTGTGTGTGTGTGTGAGCATGTGTGTATGCATGTGTGTGTGTGTGTTTGTGTGTGAGTGTGTGTGTGTGTGAGCATGTGTGTCTGTGTGTGTGTGTGTGTGTGTGAGCATGTGTGTATGCATGTGTGTGTGTGTGTGTGTGTGTGTGTGTTTGTGTGTGAGCATGTGTGTATGCATGTGTGTGTGTGTGTGTGTGTGTGTTTGTGTGTGAGTGTGTGTGTGTGTGAGCATGTGTGTCTGTGTGTGTGTGTGTGTGTGTGAGCATGTGTGTCTGTGTGTGTGAGCATGTGTGTATGCATGTGTGTGTGTGTGTTTGTGTGTGAGTGTGTGTGTGTGTGAGCATGTGTGTCTGTGTGTGTGTGTGTGTGTGAGCATGTGTGTATGCATGTGTGTGTGTGTGTGTGTGTGTGTGTGTGTTTGTGTGTGAGTGTGTGTGATGTGTGTGTGTGTGTGTGTGTGTGTGTGAGCATGTGTGTATGCATGTGTGTGTATGTGTGTGTGTTTCTGTGTGAGTGTGTGTGTGTGTGTGTGTGTGTGTGTGTGTGTGTGTGTGTGTGTGTGTGTGTGTGTGTGTGTGTGTGTGTGTGTGTGTGTGTGTGTGTGTGTGTGTGTGTGTGTGTGTGTGTGTGTGTGTGTGTGTGTGTGTGTGTGTGTGTGTGTGTGTGTGTGTGTGTGTGTGTGTCTACACTGGCACAGTGTGTTTCTGCTGACTGGTGTTTCTTCATGTTGGCAACAGACCAGCTTCAGTGAAGCAGAGACGACGATATCGATTTCATCCAGAGATCTCACACTCTCCTCCTCCTGCTCCTGCTCCTCCTTCATCTCCTGCTCCTCCTGCTTCTCCTGCTCCTCCTTCTCCTGCTCCTCCTGCTTCTCCTGCTCCTCCTGCTTCTCCTGCTCCTCCTGCTTCTCCTGCTCCTCCTCCTGCTCCTCCTGTTCCTCCTGCTCCTCCTGCTCCTCCTGCTCCTCCTGCTTCTCTCTTCTCCTTTCTTCTCCTCCTCCTCCTCCCATCCTCCTGCCTTATCCTTATTCTCCTCCTTTATTCTCCTCCCCCTCCTCCTCTCTTCTCCTTCTCTTCACCCTCTTCTCATCCTCCTGTCTTCTCCTCCTTCTCCTCCTCCTCCTTATCTCCTCTCCTCTTATTCTCCTCCTCCTCTCCTCCTCCTCCCCTCCTCCTCCCCTCCTCCCCCTCTCCTCCTCCTCCCCTCCTCCTCTTCTCCTCCTCCTCCCCTCCCTCCTCCTCCTCCTCCTCCTCCTCCCCTCCTCCCCTCCTCCTCTCCTCCTCCTCCTCTCCTCCTCCTCCTCCCCTCCTCCTCCCTCCTCCTCCTCCTCCTCTCCTCCTCCTCCTCTCCTCCTCAGGTTCCACACTGAGCTCCTCCAACACAATTTGTCATTTATCAAAAGTAATTAAAAGCAATTTCTTTTTTCTCGCGTTGATTGTGATTCGAACTAATCGTTCAGTCGAGAAAAAAATAAAGAGCGAAGGAAGAATTTTACATCCAGAGGAGGAGGAGGAGAGGAGGAGAGGAGGAGAGGAGGGAGGAGGAGGAGAGGAGGAGAGGAGGAGAGGAGGAGGAGGAGAGGAGGAGGAGGAGGAGGAGAGGAGGAGGAGGAGGAGAGGAGGAGGAGGAGGAGGAGGAGGAGGAGGAGGAGGAGGAGAGGAGGAGGAGGAGGAGGAGGAAGATAAAAACATCTGCCGTGAGATCCTGGTGCAGCCGTCGGCAACACACACACACACACACACACACACACACACACACACACACACACACACACACACACACACACACACACACACACACACACACACACACACACACACACACACACACACACACACACACACACACACACACACACACACACACACTCCAGACTGCAACACACACTTTACAGAAACACTCTACAAAGACACACACTCCAGACTGCAACACACGTGTCACAGACACACACTTCACAGACACACACTTCACAGACACACACTTCACAGACACACACTTCACAGACACACACTTGTGTACTTGTGCTTCTTCTGAAGGACACCAGCTTTCCAGAGTGTTCCGTTCACAAGGTCACATCCTTGATACTTTAGTTCTTCCATCAACGTGTTCTTGTGTTTCAGCACCAAGGTCAGTTCCGTTTGCACTTCCGTGTCCAACAAGAACAACATGTATGTTGAGGTCAGTTTTCAACACGCGACACTATAGAGACCTAAGTAGTCGAGTGAAGAACAAGGATCTTTATTTTTCATTATATATATATATATATATATATTTTTTTTTTTTAAAGTACCAGTTTCACATGTATACAAATATTAATGTACACGCACATACACACTTTAACACACACGCACATACACACTTTAACACACATGCACATACACACTTTAACACACACGCACATATTCACTTTAACACACACGCAAATACACACTTTAACACACACGCACATATTCACTTTAACACACATGCACATACACACTTTAACACACACGCACATATTCACTTTAACACACATGCACATACACACTTTAACACACACGCACATATTCACTTTAACACACACGCACATACACACTTTTTAACACACACGCACATATTCACTTTTAACACACACGCACATACACACTTTAACACACACGCACATATTCACTTTAACACACATGCACATATTCACTTTAACACACACGCACATATTCACTTTAACACACACGCACATACACACTTTAACACACACGCACATGTTCACTTTAACACACATGCACATACACACCTTTAACACACACGCACATACATTCACTTTAACACACATGCACATACACACTTTTAACACACACGCACATGTTCACTTTAACACACATGCACATACACACTTTTAACACACACGCACATATTCACCTTTAACACACTTTTAACACACACGCACATACTCACTTTAACACACATGCACATACACACTTTAACACACACGCACATATTCACTTTAACACACATGCACATACACACTTTAACACACACGCACATATTCACTTTAACACACATGCACATACACACTTTAACACACACGCACATACACACTTTAACACACATGCACATACACACTTAACACACACGCACATAATTAACTTTAACACACATGCACATACACACTTTAACACACACGCACATATTCACTTTAACACACATGCACATACACACTTTAACACACACGCACATATTCACTTTAACACACATGCACATACACACTTTAACACACACGCACATATTAACTTTAACACACATGCACATACACACTTTAACACACACGCACATATTAACTTTAACACACATGCACATACACACTTTAACACACACGCACATATTCACTTTAACACACATGCACATACACACTTTAACACATACGCACATATTCACTTTAACACACATGCAAATACACACTTTAACACACACGCACCTACACAGTTTAACACACATCCACGAACATACGTACATACACACTTTAAAACACACACACACACGCACAAACAAACTTTAACACACACGTACATACACACTTTAACACACACACACACACACACACACGCACAAACAAACTTTAACACACACGTACATACACACTTTAACACACACACACACAAGCACAAACAAACTTTAACACACACGTACATACACACTTCCACACACATTTACATACACACTTTAACACACACGTCACATAACACACTCCTAACACACACGTACATACACACTTCAACACACACTTCACCACTACACCCCCCCCCCTACCCTCCCCCCACCCTAACACGTACATACACACTTCCACACACATTTACATACACACTTTAACACACACGTACATACACACTCTAACACACACGTACATACACACTCTAACACACACGTACATACACACTCTAACACACACGTACATACACACTCTAACACACACGTACATACCCCTACACACTCTAACACACACGTACATACACACTCTAACACACACGTACATACACACTCTAACACACACGTACATACACACTCTAACACACACGTACATACACACTCTAACACACACGTACATACACACTCTAACACACACATACATACACACTCTAACACACACGTACATACACACTCTAACACACACATACATACACACTCTAACACACACACACATACACACAGAAACACTAAAAAACATAAATTGATGATTTTGAAAACCATTAAAAAACAGAATAATTCAGATAAAAGAGGATAAAAAGAGTCCCAGGAAGATAAAGTTGGTAAAGAAGGGATTCATGTAACAAACGATCGTGTCGATCAACAGTGAGTTTGTTTCTCGAGTGAACGTTGATGTTCGAGCGTCGAAGCTTCTCTTCTCTGCGTCTCCATCCATCTCAGCTGCAGTTATTAGTCGTAATCACGGTGCTAAAGTCGGGCTGATGTAAACCCGGCAGGAGGCGACGGCTGCTCTGGGACTTCCTGCGCAATAACAAGTCCACTCCCGGGATCCATCGCGAGCAGGAAGTCGGTCTCGCTCGCGTCTTATTTATTTATATAGACGGCGATTTCCCGCTAGAGCCGCGAGCGAAGCCGGCGCTCGTGTTCTCCGGCGGTCCGGACACGGCTGTAAAAAGTAATGGACGCCCGGCAGTCGTACATCACGCAATAATTCACAAGTAGAAAAGTGCTTGAAACTTGTTGATGCGTTTCTTCGCCCGAGGCCCTCGCTAGCTAGCGCTGAGGCTACGCTAACTGCCGCGCTAAGACGTCCCCGAGTGTCGCGACTGAACGTGAGGACGTCAGACGGACGAGGAGTGTTTCAATATGAAGGCAGCGAGTGTCCGAGTGCACAGAGGATGTGAACGCTAGCTTAAAAAAAAAACACTTTCTGAAGTAGTATTATCGTCTGAGAAGGAAATATCTTTGGAGGACGCACTCAGATCTGGCTCACAAGTGCTAGCTAGTCATGTTCCATTTCTTAAGGTAGCATCCTTACCTAACAAACTGATAGTCCTAACAGAATATGAAGGCTAGTAGTATCTTTAAGTGACAAGCAAACATTTCAATAGCTCACTCAGATCTAGTACGCAAGTGCTAGCTAGTCATGTTCCATTTCTTAAGGTAGCATCCTTACCTAACAAACTGATAGTCCTAACAGAATATGAAGGCTAGTAGTATCTTTAAGTGACAAGCAAACATTTCAATAGCTCACTCAGATCTAGTACGCAAATGCTAGCTAGTCATGTTCCATTTCTTAAGGTAGCATCCTTACCTAACAAACTGATAGTCCTAACAGAATATGAAGGCTAGTAGTATCTTTAAGTGACAAGCAAACATTTCAATAGCTCACTCAGATCTAGTACGCAAATGCTAGCTAGTCATGTTCCATTTCTTAAGGTAGCATCCTGACCTGACACACTGATAGTACAAACAGAATATGAAGGCTAGTAGTATCTTTAAGTGACAAGCAAACATTTCAATAGCTCACTCAGATCTAGTACGCAAGTGCTAGCTAGTCATGTTCCATTTCTTAAGGTAGCGTCCTGACCTGACGCACTGATAGTACAAACAGAATATGAAGGCTAAACATGATTACATTTATAAAGTAGTATCTTTAAGGGACAATATTTCATGAGCTGACAAAGATCTAGTATGCAAGTGCTAGCTAGTACTGTTCCATTTATGACTTTGTTTCCTCGGAGCGAGGACATACAATTAGCGCGTGCTAAAGATTGTTCAAGTAAGAGAAAGGACACAACGGCTAACTGAGCGTACACGCCACGCATGAAGTGAATACTAGGTAAGCACATTTCAATTTCAACGTTAACTACGTTTGAAGAGCAACGTTTCCTGAGAGTAAGGCTATAAACACTAGCTAAGCATTGTTCCATTTCCAAGGTAGCATTCTTACTGATGAATTAACTTACAGCTAGCATCCTTATTGACCAAGAACAAAATGTTCGGATTGTACAAAGAGAAAGGACATGAATTCTAGATGAACCCAGTTTCAATTTCTAGGTAGCATCCTCATCGGACACCATTTCTTTTTAAGTAAGTACTGTTCCATTACCAAGGTGGCATCGAGAGAAACACTAGCGTCAACATCTGAAGACCAAAGTCTCCTGAGAGAGAGAACACTAAACAAGAACATAGGATAAGAGCGCTAGCATGTGTCCTTGTTTCAGAGTAGCATGGGAGAAAGGACGTGAAGCTAACGATATCAAAGTAATGTTCCAAAAGTAGCATCCTTGACGTGCAAAGATTTGTGCTCAAGGACGCAAATGTTAACTATTACAACGTCTACATAGTATCATCACTGGACAACATTTTCAGAAAGCAATGTTCCATTTCCAAGGTGGCATCCAGGGAAGCATTGATGCTAACCCATTGATAGCATTATCGGTTTTCTGTTGCTAGTGTATCATCTCCTGATTTCCTTTGACCATTTATGGTTTTTAAACAATCAGTTGGGTTCTCACCACTTCCTGGTTTGGGGAAGAGAACCAGAGGGACTGAACCACCAGTTGAAATATGGCACAGAACTTTCATTAGTTGTTTTGTTTTATATTCAACTGTAAGGGTACGACTTGTTGTTTATTTGTTCATTTATATCTGGTGAATAATGTATTCTGGGGCTCCAGTCAGGGCCGTACCTGACCTCCGTGGGGTCAGGGGTCACCGTCACACGACGACACCGAAGGAAACAGGTTTGATCCTCAGATCGCCGACAGCAGGAAGGTATCATTGCTCAACCTGTCATCCCGCCTCAAGACACGAGTGCCCGGCGCCCGATCCGAAGTATTTAGATGGTAATTACTCTTGCGCGGAAATTTAAACTCTCACACGGGGGCAGGAAGTGAGGCGGCGGCGGCGGCGGCGGCGGCGGCGGCGAAGAAAAGGCGGAGGTAATAAAGTGCTGAAATAAGCTCCCACTTCCAAACGCTCAAATATCTGATGATTCCTCTCATTGCTTTAATCTTTAATGTGAGGAATTAATCATCCCATTCATTATTTTAATAGCTGTCACTTCTCTCTCCCCGAAGTGATGATTTATAACCATTAGGCGGCGCGTCGGCTCGTGTGCGAGGGATTTATCGTAATGTTTGCACCAGGTAGCCTCCAACCATATTTCATTATTCTGACACGCCATTAAAATGCCCTGGTGATTAAACAACAGCTCTGAGGTCAGCGCGCACGAGCGCACGTGTCCGGACTCCGGTCCCGGCCGGAACCAGGTCGGGCGTCCATGTGCCGGGGCGTCCAGGAGGAAGTCCGTTCCTGCTGAGAAGATTCTCGGGGTTAAGTCAGTTCAACGTGTACACCTGTCAGGTACGAAGTCTTCAGGTCCGTTTGGGGAAACAGTGGCGGGTCTTGTTGGACTTCCCTCGGCCCGGAAACCTCCTCTAGCTCTGCTGAGGGAATACTGAGGTGTTCCCGGTTATTCCAGGAGACTTTTTGGGGTGTCAGAGGTTTGCTCCTGGTTCACCTGGATCTGGGTTTGTTGGATTATTTGGGATTTTAAGTAAGTAAGACACCACCGAGACAAACTGATCCACGGACCTCAGAGCCCGAGCTGGGGTGTAAGTCTGGATCAGATCCCTGATGGAAGGTCTGACCATGAATAGATCTGAAAGTAAGAACCAGAATTTAAAAATGATCCTGAAAGAAACTGGCAGCCAGTGAAGATTTTGAAGGAGAAATGTGAGTTCTTCTACTAGAGCAGCCAGTAGAGTTTGAGGAAAATTGAGTTCTTCTACTAGAGCAGCCAGTGAAGAGTTTGAAGGAGAAATGTGAGTTCTTCTACTAGAGCAGCTCAGAATTCTGGCTGCAGAGTTTAGTATGAACTGCAGGCGAGATCCTTCTGGTTTAGACATGAAAACAAACTGTTGCAGTAGTCCAGGCGAGAAGAAACAAACGCATGGATTAGTTTGCACCTCTTGACCCTGTAAGACCTGAACTCTGGAACCAAACCTTCCTCTATATGTGACAGAAAACAACGGTCATAATGTAATGGTTTATTTTGTAACCAAAGACGACACACGGACCAGCAAAGGATTCTCACCACTTCTACAATTTAAGGTCAGTTTTCAGCTTCTTCTACGCCCCTCATCACGCCCCTAAGAAGTTCTCGCCCCGACAGCCTGACGGACTTCCAGCCCAAAGCTCCAAAGTTCGCATACTGAGTCTTTGAAGTCTATTCCTGAAGAATTCCAACGCTTCAAGTTCTGATTCCAGCCAATGTTCCCTTGTGGTCCCTTCATGAAGCTCTGACATGTTCATCTCAACATTCACCAGCCAGTCTCGTCCTAATGCTCAGACACTCCTATCCTGGTGCCACATTCAAATCCCAATTCAATTTTAAATCCCAATGACCATTAGAACACTCTCACGTTCCATTCGAAAAATTCCAACGACAATCCGGGCCTTCCGATCCACATGCTCCCGCATCCAAATCCCGACTTCTACGACGTTCCCGCCCTGAACCGGACCGATGAAAGCCGATCAAATGGTCCCAGTAGGACTCCCTGGATCCTCCACCGCCGTCAGTCGACTCTGCTCCGAGTCGTCTCGTTCCTGGATTATTTACGCCCGACCGTTGCTAATCCCTGACGTGTCGGCAGAATCTCCCGCCGCGCGACGCCGCAGATTTATGACGGGCCAGGATTTTCCATGACGGCGCTGAAGGGGATCGTTTGAGTTACAGTGAGACGCAGCCGTCGTCGGGAGGAAGACACGGGTCGGAGCGAAGACGACATCAGTCCAGTGGATGTGCAACCTGTATGCTAGTTCTCAGATTATTTTTGGGGGTAACTACGGTTATTTCGGGTTCGAATCTGACTCGTGGGCCCAGTGTTTAGTGCGACACCCTAACAGGAAGAAGGTTGTGGGTTCGCTTCCCGGTCTAGAGGGAGCGGACTTTGTAGGTTCTCCACGTGTCTCGTGGGTTTACTCCGAGCACTCCGGTTTCCTCTCAACGTCCAAAAACATAAAGAGGTCGATTGAGTGCGAATGGTTGTCCATCTTTGTGTGTCTGTCCAGGGTGTCCCCTGCCTCTCGCCCTGAAGAACCGGGGTTAGACCCCCGCGACCCCCGTGACCCCCGCAAGGGAACAAGAGGTAAAAAATGCATGATTTTGACTGGTTTGTTTATTTCTTCTCTTTGATCTAAAGTTTCCTCCGAGAGGGATCATCCAGACTCTTATTTTCTTTTATTCCCGTAATCCGTCCGATTTATTTGAATCCTCTTTTCTTCCGGACGAAGGAAAACCAAAAACCCTCAGACGGTCTACAAACGACTCCGCCGGCGAACAAACAGAGAATTACGGAAGCGGACCCGGAGTCTCGGCGGTAAATCTGCTCTTCCTGATCCGGGATCAGCGGCGTTTACTCGCGGCGGCGCCGGTAAACAGTCCAGTCAGAGGTGAGGCGAGTCTCCACGCAGTTTGTCTGACAAATGCTGCCGGAGCCCAGGAACGCCGGGGCTCGTCTCGGGGATTTGCACGGCGACGGGAGCCAAGCCGGGCCAGATGGCTGATCGGACCGGGTTTCGAAGAAAAGAGGGCGGCGGCTCGACGCGAGGGTTCGACGCCGGACGGAGCTCGAGACAACACGAGGTCGGGGGTCAACCGGGGTCACGGCCGTAGATCGATTCTCGTGTGTTTTCTAGTAAAAACTTCACTAAACTGTGGGAAATAAAACTAATTTAACGGCTTCACAAAAAGATGCTGCGAACAGTTAAACGTGGAAATAAAAGTTAATTAAAAAGTAATAAAAAATAATATTAAACATCTATTATTGAAGATCTCTTGTGTTTATAATTTATATTATTTATTTTTCTACTCCAATCATCCTTTACAGTTTCTCATCCCCTTTTCTTTTTTCATTCTTGAGCGACAAAACTCAATCAGAAACATAATTAATAATAATTCCATTTTAGTTTTTGTCATGATTTATTTTCACATTTATTTACGAAACAAAATATATTTCTTATTGTTTCACTTAAAACAGAAGCAAATAAAACGATGAATTAAAAATCGATTTACTTTTTTAATTATAATAAATACATGAATCTAAACATACAGTTTATATATGTTTTAATAAGAGAAAAGAGGATTTTTTTTATAGTATTTTCTTATTTAAATGAAATCATATGAATAAAACAGTACTGAATAAATATAAAATGAATAATTAAATACAATAAAATGGAAATAAAATAGAATTGGAGAAAAAATAAACTCTTAATTCAATTAAATAAAATAACTTTACTCTTTATTTATTTATCTTCCTGAAGGAACTCCAGTCACTGCCCTAAAGAAACACAACAACAATCTCAAGCAGGAATCAAACCAACAACCTTCTGACGATAAGCAGCAAAAACACCACAGAAACCTTTCCCTGCTACTATACCAACATACTTGAGTATTAAGAAAGATTAATTATTTAAAAATGTAAAAAACTACTACTATATACTATATCTGGTATCCAAGCTTTCTTTTTAACACACAATATCAGGATAAAAACCTCGAAATATTTTGTCGTACCGATCAATTTTCGATCAACAAGTTTGTGTAGCAAGGAAAGATGATGAAGCTTCATGAAGCTTCGTCCATATGTTCACTTCTCTGTTTAATACTTGGTTCACACAACTACCAAAATACTAATTATAAAACTACAATATCAGGTATCCAAGCTTGCTTTTTAACACATGATATCAGGAGAAAAACCTCAAAATATTCTGTCGTACTGATCAAGTTTCAGGAGTTAAGTAGAAAGTAATGGTGAAGCTTCATGAAGCTTCGTCCATATGTTCAACTCTCTGTATATTCCTTGGTTTCCAGCAACTACTTGAATGTTGCCTCATATGTTTTAAAGACCAAGAATAAAAACCTCTGAACCTGTGACTCTCTGATCTGAAGCGTTTCATGAAGCTTCGTCCATATGTTCAACTCTCTGATTTGTAAGCTAAGAAAAAACGCTGATCTTGAAACATGACGACACAGTTTCACGAAGCTTCGTCTTCATCTTCAGGGTCCTCTCGATGTCACTCTTTCATAACTATTCAAACGACATCTAACATCATTTACAAGCCAAAGGTCACAAGTACTGACCTTGGAAAATGACGACACAGAAGCTTCGTTCTCACTTTCTAAGGCCACTAGATGGCACTGTTTGCTGTATATTTAGCTGCTTTAGCAACAAATTAAATAAAGGCTCACGTCATTTTTAAGACAAAAGTCACAACTGGTACAGTTTCACGATGCTTCGTCGACCCATCACTAGTAAACAGCTTAGTTCGCCTGATGGCAGAACTGTCTCTGCAACAGATGTCGGAGTGTGTTGATCAAAAGAATGTTACAAAACACACACTATCAAGTCCCCAGAGTGTCTACACAACAAACTCCTTGTTAGCGGCGTGTTTTGTCGGGGGATTGGAACCCGCACTCCTTCTGGTGGCTCTCTCTCTCTCTCTCTTCCCTCAGAGAGCCACGCCCGTCGGGGGGTCACTTGTAGGGAACAGAGCTGGAGTTTGGGAGCAACAGGAGGTCCAGGAGCTGGTCCGGGTGTCACGGGAATGAAAGGAGAACCGAAGGAGGGAGGCAGACTGGCACGGCTAGTCGGGGTTGCAGCCAATTAGAATGAATCTGGAGAAAGATGAAGCAGTCGCAGAGACCCGGGGAGAGTTGAGGATTCACCCCCCCCCCGCTGACCGTGACTACAGACACGTCGCCCGAGGGAGTGCGCCCGCCAACACACACTCGCAGACACACACACACACACACACACACACACACAGCGGCGCTGGCAGGCCAAACAGATGAATTACTTATCAAAGAGACACACAGCAGACTGGCGATGAGAAGCTGCTGCGTTATCAATTCACCTTCAATTAGTCGACCTCGGCTTCTGCGCCGCGTCCCGGGTCTCTGTCGGCGCTCACCAAAACACACAAACAACACACACACAGGTGTGGAGGAATTTGAAAGGCAAGCGTGTGTGTGTGTGTGTGTGTGTGTGTGTGAGAAGAATCAAAAATCCCGTCGACATGTGAAGTCTCGACGCCGCCGGAACACAGCGAGGGTTCCGACAAAGTTTCAGGGAATTGCGTCGAGTTGGAAAGACGGCGTGATGATGGACTCGGTGAAGGGGGGATGAGGATCAGCACCTCCGGTTTCAAGACTCACAAGACAAGACCTCATTTATGAAAAGATCAGATTGGAAAGTCTGTGGCTTGTAGCTACGGTTGAGGCTCCTGGATCCTGGTCCTCCAGGCCTCATACTACAGGCCAAAAGAACCAGAACCAGAGACAAGAAAGACCAGGTGCGAGACCAGGATGAGGTGCGTCTAGAAGACAAAGACGAGGACCGGCTGAGAGGGACTTAACCAGCCGTGGACCTGACGTACAGAACCAGGTAAAAGATAACTCCAGGGAGTCTGGACGAAGTGGACCACGAGGACAAACTCGTCCCCTCTTGTCTTTAGAAGGTCTCGGGGGCGACCCTGGTCCGGGATGAAAGGTGGGATCCGGCCTCTCTATCAATAACATGATCATTAGCCAGAAAGCGCGGAAGTGTAATTTAACAGCCGAGAGACTCGGATCTTAATCGCGAGGCGAAGAGAAAGAGCGGATCGTACGAAGTCCTCGCAGCCTGACGGCGTTTTTTCTTTTTTTTTTACTGAAATCTGAACTAATTAAGAGGAAAAATGAAAGCGTTTCATCTTCATTAGGATCAGACAATCCAGGCGCCGGCGTAATTGAGAGCAGTTCCACTTTAACAGAACCAACATAAGTCATGTGGTATCGAAGAGCCGCGCGATCGGCCGCAGAACCGCCGGCGCGTGATTAGATTGAACAGAACGGCTGCAGTCCATCGACGCTCAGGTGCGGCTTCGTCTCGGGCGTCGGCGCACGATTAGGACGCCGGAATAATGGCCGTGTTCGTGTCGCTCATCGATTAACCACAACATTCTGTTCCCCGACACACGCTCGACACGGTGGGCGGGTCTGGAGGGAGGTTTGGACTCCAGACGAGTCACCTGTGAATAAGGGTTTTTTTTTTTTTTGGGGTGTGTCTTGACTTCCTGCCTCCACGGAAGGTGGCTTCCCATATACCATGGTTAACTTTTAGCAACTATTCAAACCACTTCTAACATCACTTACAAGCCAAAGGTCACAAGTACTGACCTGGGAAAATGAAAGCACAGTTTCATGAAGCTTCGTTCTCACTTTCTAAGGCCACTAGATGGCACTGTTTGCTGGTGAAGCTTCGTCCATATGTTCAACTCTCTGTTTATTCCTTGGTTTTCCAGCAACTACTTGAATGTCGCCTCATATGTTTTAAAGGCCAAGAATAAAAACCTCTGAACCCGTGACTCTCTGATCTGAAACGTTTCATGAAGCTTCGTCCATATGTTCAACTCTCTGATTTGTAAGCTAAGAAAAAACGCTGATCTTGAAACATGACGACACAGTTTCATGAAGCTTCGTCTTCATCTTCAGGGTCCTCTCGATGTCACTCTTTCATAACTATTCAAACCACTTCTAACATCATTTACAAGCCAAAGGTCACAAGTACTGACCTGGGAAAATGAAAACACAGTTTCATGAAGCTTCGTTCTCACTTTCTAAGGCCACTAGATGGCACTGTTTGCTGGTGAAGCTTCGTCCATATGTTCAACTCTCTGTTTATTCCTTGGTTTTCCAGCAACTACTTGAATGTCGCCTCATATGTTTTAAAGGCCAAGAATAAAAACCTCTGAACCCGTGACTCTGATCTGAAGTGTTTCATGAAGCTTCGTCCATATGTTCAACTCTCTGATTTGTAAGCTAAGAAAAAACGCTGATCTTGAAACATGACGCGACAGTTTCATGAAGCTTCGTCTTCATCTTCAGGGTCCTCTCGATGTCACTCTTTCATAACTATTCAAACCACTTCTAACATCATTTACAAGCCAAAGGTCACAAGTACTGACCTGGGAAAAATGACGACACAGTTTCACGAAGCTTCGTTCTCACTTTCTAAGCCCACTAGATGGCACTGTTTGCTGTATATTTAGCTGCTTTAGCAACAAATGAAATAAAAACTCACGTAAAAAAGTCACAACTGGTACAGTTTCACGAAGCCTGATGGCAGAACTGTCTCTGCAACAGATGTCGGAGTGTGTTGATCAAAAGAATGTTACAAAACACACACTATCAAGTCCCCAGAGTGTCTACACAACAAACTCCTTGTTAGCGGCGTGTTTTGTCGGGGGATTGGAACCCGCACTCCTTCTGGTGGCTCTCTCTCTTCCCTCACTTCCCTCAGAGAGCCACGCCCGTCTGGGGGTCACTTGTAGGGAACAGAGCTGGAGTTTGGGACCCGAAGGTGGCTTCCCACTTGGGTGGAGGTCTCGGGGCAGACCCAAGACTCGAGGGAAGGTTCTGCACCAACGAAGCTTGTTAACCAACAGTCCGAAAACATTGCAGACCAGGAAATCCGACCTGAAAGTTTGTGTGGAGGACAAACTATTTTTTTTTTTTAAACTCTCCCTCATCCAAGCGCGTCTTATTCCCCCCGAAAAAGCGTCGTTCAACCTCTGATACGTCCGTCACGGAGGCTCACGTACTAACAGCCGTCGAGCAAAAGGCGCTCATGTTGAGCCCGGCGGAAGGAAAGTCGCAGCTATTTGTTTCTTTAAAACATGAGCGCATCACAGGGCCCGGCCACACTGAGGGGAACAGTGGGGTCTTTATCACTTCAAAAGGCTGACATCCCTCGGGCGAGTGGAGGAGGCGGAGGGACGGGGTGGGCTTGACTGGCACCCGTACAGCCGTCTTTCTAAAAGGCACCGGTCCAATCTTAGAAAGCCCAGAGTCAGGAAACGCAAGGTCTTTTCAAAGTTAGTCCACAGACCTTTGAAGCGGAGCCAATGGAGTCAGCAACCCGGCGACAAGGTGCGCCGCCATTATCATTCAATAGTCAGGCGGGATTTTGCATATTTAACAGCAAAATTTCACTTTCTGACGCGGCGTCCGTCGCATGAACTCGCGCCACGACGTGCCAATTTCCTCGACTCTTTCTTGTGGTCGGGCTGCTGTTTGTCTTGCAACTCACACTACAATCAAAAACAGGCAGTGAAATTGAATTATACGTCTGTTTGGACAAACAAATTGGAGCAGGAGTTCAAGGTAAATGGTTTTCCCTCAATTATTTATTTATTTCGGCCTCTTTTTACGGCCTCTATAAACTGGCCGCCGCTCAGGGAGGAGCACGAGGGCCGATTACAATCTGCTTGTGTGAGGTTGCTGTCTGGACGAGGTTTTTCACTCGCGTCTGACAGATTTGTTTCATCGTCGATAACGTAGCCGAGGTGCAGCTCGGCGGGTCCGACGCTCCCCGGGTGTAAATATCTGCTCGTTTCAACTTGACGTTTTCTCTCCGGTCTGGACCCGCTAACGTAAAGAAGCTTCAAGTCTCAGACAAAAAGGATAGTCGTGTGAACCTCAGCCTCAGTTATGACATCATTTCCTGTTTCCACACAAACTTTAAAAAAACTGCACCGTCTTGTGTCGACCTGAAGTCTAACCTGGTCAAAAGCTGGAGGAACTTGAGCCCAGCTTTGGAAAGTTAAATCAATATATCTTTGACATTTTTAATTCAAATTCCTCTCTTAAGGTAAATTTAAAATTGTATCATCTTGTTCTTTCTTTTTATTCTCTTTGTTCTTGTTCTTATTTTTATGAATAATCGTCTGTATTTCTGTGTCTAATTGGAAAAAAAAACTATTTCAATAAAGTTCTACCTAAACGGACCTAAAAGTAAAAGTACGTACATTGAAGCACAATACAACAAAATTCTACTCTTATGTCGTGTAGAAATATATTCAAATCACTTTTAGTTTGTTTTATTAGATATGAATGTTCTGCAGTGGGTTGTGTTCATAGCATTCAATTGGCGCCCTCTGGTGGACACTGATGTCTCACATCTATAAACTTTGTAAAAAATAAAAGCAAACTATTTAAAAAAAAGACAAAGTAAAAAAGTATTGAAGTGCGGCTCTTTTACGTAAGACACAAAAAAATGTTTACAAATCAATTTGCCAAAACTATTTTGACCAGTAAATCATTTGAATAAAACACAATATTTAAGCCGAAAAGGAAGAAATATTTTAAAATATTAATATATAAGGACTGAGACGGTGAATCCCTCCACGACGGAGCCCATTTGTGCAAAAGAAAACAATGAAATCGATAAAAAATAATTTCAAAATTGTGTTAAATCAATGCAAAACTACACATAAAACTAAAACCTAAACATAGACCAGGTTCACCTGCGCTGGTGGCAGGAGCGACGCAGGTCTTTGCAGTGCGTGATTGATTGTCCGAATACCATCTGGAATCGAACCGATGGTTGAGTTCTGTCAAGAGTCCTGCGTTTAAACCGTCTGTTTCCTCACAGCATCGGTTTCGTTCTCCGGCTCGAACCTTTCGAAAGAATCTCGGGGTCAGACGAGTCAATAGCGCTGTCATCGTCCGCCGGGATCTCCGTCGACGACCCAACTCCAGCACATCCACTCCTAATGAGCGGCAGCCGGCGAGCGAGCGGCGTCTCCGGAGAGCCGTCAGCCGTCCGTCCGTCCGTCCCCGTCGGGCGTACAGGCGGACCGTGAGGACCCGGGCCGGGTGACATCACAAGAAGGGGGTCCCATGGCGAGGCCCGCTAACGATCGGCATGATGGCGCGCAGGCCATCCGTTGTTTGGGCTGCAGCGCCCCTCCGGAGGGACACGCAATCGTTGGCGGTGTCACTTGATAATGGCCCGAAAAAAAGCCAGTCTCACAGCTCTTGACTGGAATAATTAATTCATGGCTCCTTCACCACACCCTCTTCCGCGGCCAACACTCCCAAAGATTTCCAATTGTTCCAGCAGACGCTTCAGAAGGCAGTAAAAGAGCATTGATCTGAAGGTGGCCATCTTGAGAAATGCATCTTACTGCGTCGCGTTAAGCAATTCCACATTTTAATGGGCGGCGTATTGACGTGTGCGCGGCGAGAGCTACGGTATCGACGGCGCTCACACGTCCACGCCGAGGTCTGCCAGGGATCGTACCAGGATCGTGCGCAGACGCCTCGTAAAAAAAGTGACTCTAATGATTGACTTCTATGATCAATGCTGCCACTGCCGTTCACCCCCCAAAAAAAAAGCTTCCGCTACATCCATACGACGCCTCGACTGCGTCGCAATTACAGTCGCTGATCACTGGGAGCAATTAAGTGTTGATTAGAACTGGAGCCTCTCGACAGATACATGGTCCGCCCCGAGGGAAGACCTATCTATTCCCCTGTTCAGGGTCGCCAGGGGCTAAAGTAAGTAAGTAAGTAATTAATATTTGGAGAGGGCTTTTCTAGACCAGAAGAGAACTTAAACAATCAAAACAATACCCAATAAAGTATATACTTAAAAGGTCAAGATAATACCAAGACAAACACAAGAGTCTCAGAGAATCAAGGAAAAGCCTGCATGAATAAAAGTGTCTTGAGATGTTTCTTGAAGGAGTCAGTAGATCATCAAACACACATGTTTCTTGAAGGAGTCAGTAGATCATCAAACACAGATGTTTCTTGAAGGAGTCAGTAGATCATCAAACACACATGTTTCTTGAAGGAGTCAGTAGATCATCAAACACACATGTTTCTTGAAGGAGTCAGTAGATCATCAAACACAGATGTTTCTTGAAGGAGTCAGTAGATCATCAAACACAGATGTTTCTTGAAGGAGTCAGTAGATCATCAAACACAGATGTTTCTTGAAGGAGTCAGTAGATCATCAAACACAGATGTTTCTTGAAGGAGTCAGTAGATCATCAAACACACATGTTTCTTGAAGGAGTCAGTAGATCATCAAACACGAGATGTTTCTTGAAGGAGTCAGTAGATCATCAAACACAGATGTTTCTTGAAGGAGTCAGTAGATCATCAAACACAGATGTTTCTTGAAGGAGTCAGTAGATCATCAAACACAGATGTTTCTTGAAGGAGTCAGTAGATCATCAAACACAGATGTTTCTTGAAGGAGTCAGTAGATCATCAAACACAGATGTTTCTTAGAAGGAGTCAGTAGATCATCAAACACAGATGTTTCTTGAAGGAGTCAGTAGATCATCAAACACAGATGTTTCTTGAAGGAGTCAGTAGATCATCAAACACAGATGTTTCTTGAAGGAGTCAGTAGATCATCAAACACAGATGTTTCTTGAAGGAGTCAGTAGATCAAGCGTCCAGAAGCGTGTTCAGGAACCATCAGTAGATTCTGATCCACGGACCTCAGAGCCCGAGCTGGGGTGTTAGTCTGAATCAGAATCTACCATGACCATAGGTCTGACCATGAATAGCTCTGAAAGTAAGGGAAGAGTTTGAAGGAGAAATGTGAGTTCTTCTACTAGAGCGGCTCAGAATTCTGACTGCAGAGTTTAGTATGAACTGCAGGCGAGACACATCCTTCTTGTTTAGACATGAAAACAAACAGTTGCAATATTCCAGACGACAAGAAACAAACAAATGGATTAAAAGCTCCAGATTCAGAGTTTTAAGGAGGATCGGAGAAATGTAAGTTCTTCTACTGGAGCGGCTCAGAATTCTGGCTGCAGATTTCTGCAAGCCCATGCAAGCTGCATTGGGAAAAGCAGTGATAAACCTCTTAAGGACTTGGGACTGAGGGACGACAGAAACCTCCAAACGGTGAGGCCACAGGTTGCCTCAAGCCGACGCTTTCGTCTATAATCGTAGAAGTCGAGGTGTTGAACCTTCTCTCCTCCTCCTCCTCCTCGAAGCAACCCTTCCTCGGATCTCATCCCGGCCGCCGTTAAAAGGGTCTTAAAAAGCCCTAAATGTTCGCTCGCAGGACCGGCGCGTGATAAAGAAACATAAAAATGCAGAAAGGAGGAGAATTAGATTTCGGCGTCACCGACAAACTCCCACGCACTCAAAAACAAACGATCTTTCGACGAAAGCCCGACAGCGCGGGACAAGACAAATGTCTGTGCTTACATCAAATGTTCCGCGATACGAGACAATCCGACCGAACCAATAAAGCAATCAATGCTAACCTAATCTCCGCGAGCCTCGGCGGCGTTCGCTCGCCGTTTTCCTTCGCCTTAAAATGAAGAGGAAAGGAGCCTGAGAGGCATAAATAAATAAAGCTCAAAAACGCTCATGTTGTATTGCTCAACCTGCGGGGGGGTGAGGGGGGGCACAATGGAAGTGTATATAAAGCTCATTTTGGATCGCTGCCGCCGTATACGGAGGTGAATTACTAACACGGCCGCTTTCAAATCTGGTTAAAGGAGAAGAACGAGGGGGGGATGAGTCATCTTCGTCGGCCCGGGTGCCCACATTCCTCACGCAGGGGCAGCCGGAAGACGGGGGTGAGGCGGGATGAGGGTGGGCACCAGGAATAGGCGAACAGAGGGGTCACGGAGGTTGTTGGACGAAATCCCGAGCGCACCAGTCGATGGTTTCTGTCGCGGACAAACGTTACAGTCGGATGCTAAACTGTTAGCCACATGCTAAACTGTTAGCCACATGCTAACCTGTTAGCCACATGCTAACCTGTTAGCCACATGCTAAACCCTGACGGCTCCGTGGGACTCGAACCCTCCGCCTGACGTCGCGTCTGTAGTTTCACCGACGCTCGCTCAAGATGTCAAGGAGGCTCCATGACGGAGGCTTTTAATCCCTGCTGGCGACGAGAATACATTTCACACCTGGACTCACAGGCTCCTGATACTTTAATCAAGCGGGAGAAGAAAAGAAAGACCAGATATTGAACTATTGACCTCCGTCTTTTTCCCGCTGATGAAACTCCATCCTCCTTTTTTTTCTCCCTCTTCCTCCTCTCTTCTTTTATACCTCTCCTTTTTATCCTCTTCCCTTTGCTTTTCTCCCTCTTCTTCTTTTCTTCATCTTCACCCCTTTTTCTTGCATATTCCTCCTTTTCCTTCACTCTCTCCTTTTTCTCCATCCTCTACTCCCTCTTTCTCCTTTAGCCCCTCTTTTGTCCCCCCACTCTCGTTTATTTCCCCCCCGTTTCTTTTATTCTCCTTCTTCTTCACGTACATTTTACTTTTTCTTTGGCCCTTAATTTCTCATTTGCTATTTCTTCATCTTCCGCCTCTATCCCTTCTTTTTTAATTCCGCCCTCTCTTCTTCTTTAACTCACTTTCCTCTTATTTTCCCTCTCCCTTTTTACTCCTCTTCTTTTTATCTAATTTGTCTCCTTCGTCTTCTTCCTCCCTCACACATCCCTTTTCTCTTGTCTTTCTCTTCTTCATGTGGCCTCAGTATTTAGGGCCGAACAGGAACAGGTCGAGCTCGAGGATCCCGACAGAACCTGAACGCATCACCAGCCGAATCTAAGAAAATAAAAAACACGAAGACTCGGACGGTTATCGTTGCCCGAAAACCCAAACGTGAGGCTAATAAGGTGTGGCGTCCAAATTGGGCAGAACATTGAAAACCCTCCCCTCCGGTCTCTCCCCCTTTCCTCCCCCCTTCCTCCCCCCTGAGCCGACCGGGCAGCTCGGCCCGATCTGGTCTCTCCACCGGCTCGGAAACATCCTCAGTAAGTAAACACAGATGCCATTTGAGCCCAGAGCTGCTCTCCGCAAAACACCCCCATCAGCCTAAATCACTTAAGTGAGGGATGAAACAGAGAAGAGCCCTCCTCCCTCCTCCCTCTCTCCCCTCCCTCCTCCTCCATCCTTCCTCCGTCCTCCCTCCTCTCCCTCTCTCCTCCTCCATCCTTCCTCCCTTCTCCCTCCTCCCTCCTCCCTTTCTTTTTCTCTCTCCTCCTCCCTCCTCCCTCCTCCCTCTCTCCTCCTCCCTCCTCCTCCATCCTTCCTCCTCCTGCTCTTCCACGTCCCCTAAGTGAGACGCTGTAGTTTCACTCTATTTGCCCAAATTATAGTCTGCAGTCTGCCGGGCCGCCTTGTCCTCAGGAAGTGATGAATCAAAAGTGAAAGGCTGAAACTGCTGCAATTTCACTTTCTCCGGCGCTGACGTGGAAAACTGCGAGAGTCAAAAACCGGGTGATGGATTCAGAAACTGCCCGAGAGACTCTTGGATCCACAGAACTCAAGATGCAGCGTCCAGGGTTTATGGTCCTGTTTGGATTCGGATGCAGTTTAGAGCCAATCAGATCTGAGATCAGCGGTGATGTCATTCATCACAACATATATCATCACATCCATCTATCATCACATCTATCATCACATCTATCATCACATCTATCATCACATCTATCATCAGATCCATCTATCATCACATCCATCTATCATCACATCTATCATCACATCCATCTATCATCACATCCATCTATCATCATCATCCATCTATCATCACATCGGCATCTATCATCCATCTATCATCACATCCATCTATCATCACATCTATCATCACATCAATCTATCATCACATCCATCTATCATCACATCCATCTATCATCACATCTATCTATCATCACATCTATCATCACATCCATCTATCATCACATCCATCTATCATCACATCTATCATCACATCCATCTATCATCACATCCATCTATCATCACGGGTCGCGATCATCACATCACATCTATCATCACATCTATCATCACAAGTACACATCTATCATCACATCCTGGGAGTGGGCATCTCGAGTCACATCTATACATCACACCCCCCCCCCCCCCCCCCCCCCCCCCCCCCCCAATCTATCATCACATCCATCTATCATCACATCCATCTATCATCACATCTATCTATCACATCACATCTATCATCATCACGAGTCATTCAGGCATTCCACATCTATCATCACATCGCGATCTATGCATCGACAGCATCTATCATCAACATCTATCATCATCAAATCCATCTATCATCAAGCCATCTATCATCACATCTATCTACATCGATCACATCTATCATCAGGCATCCATCTATCATCACATCCATCTATCATCACATCCATCGGTATCCATCACATCATCATCACATCTATCATCACATCCATCTATCATCACATCAGCATCTATCATCACATCCATCTATGCGATCGAAAGCATCTATCATCACATCCATCTATCATCACATCTATCATCACATCCATCTATCATCACATCTATCATCACATCCATCTATCATCACATCTATCATCACATCCATCTATCATCACATCTATCATCACATCCATCTATCATCACATCCATCTATCATCACATCCATCTATCATCACATCTATCATCACGGGGGGCATCTATCTAGTCGATCACGATCGCATCTATGCATCACAAGTCGATCACATCGCATCGTATAACGATCACAGCATCTATCATCAAATTCACATCTATCATCACATCCATCTATCATCACGATCGGCGATCTAGTGCATCAAAGCAATCTATCATCACATCCAATCATCAACATCAGTCATCATCATCATCCATCTATCATCACATCCATCTATCATCATCCGATCGTGGTCGCGCATCTATCATCACATCCATCTATCATCACATCCATCTATCATCACATCCATCTATCATCACATCCATCTATCATCACATCTATCATCACATCCATCTATCATCACATCTATCATCACATCCATCTATCATCACATCCATCTATCATCACATCTATCATCACATCTATCATCACATCCATCTATCATCACATCCATCTATCATCACAATCTATCATCACATCATCATCTCATCGGGTCACAATCCGAATCATCGAGGCGGATCGAATCATCATATCATAACATTCATCTATCATCACATCCATCTATCATCACATCGGCATCTATCATCCATCTATCATCACATTCCATCTATCATCACATCCATCTATCATCGATCATCTATCATCATCGTCGACATCTGTCATCGGCGATCGCGATCGTCAGTCATCTATCATCGCGAGTCGTATCATCAACATCGTATCGAATCACATCGTAGTGCTATCATCAACATCCATCTATCTAATGCGAGATCGAGTCTATCGATCATACGAATCACATCTATCATCACGAATCCATCGTATCATCGCGATCATCTATCATCAGGGGGATCTATCATCACATCTATCATCACATCCATAAGCATCTATCATCATCCATCTATCATCGAAGGCATAGCTATCATCACATCCATCTATCATCACATCTATCATCTATCGATCCATCTAGTCAACATCTATCATCACATCCATCTATCCATCTATCATCCATCTATCATCATCATCACATCGATCATCATCATCATCTATCATCACGATCGGCGATCTATCATCAAAGCATCTATCATCGACACATCTGATCGCATCGCATCTATCATCCATCTATCATCGTATCATCACATCCATCTATCATCACATGCTATCTATCAGTCGAACATCGTAGTCGCATCACATCTATCATCACATCCATCTAATCTCATCGATCGATCCAAATCGTATCCATCCAGCATCTATCATCACATCCATCTATCATCACGCTCATCATCATCATCCATCTATCATCACATCCATCTATCATCATCCATCTATCATCACATCATCATGCGAGCGGGTCATCAGCATCCATCTATCATCACATCTATCATCACATGATCTATCATCATCATCGATCCAATCTATCATCATCCATCTATGCATCACATCTATCATCACATCTATCAATGCATCCATCTATCATCACCATTATCTATCATCACCATCTATCATCACATCCATCATCATCACATCGGCAATCTATCATCGCATCATCTATCATCACATCTATCATCACATCCCATCTATCATCACACAATCGTATCATCACATCTATCATCACGCATCTGTCATCATCTATCATCACATCCATCTATCATGCACGATCTAGTCGCGTCCGATCGGTAGTCATCAACGATCGGCGGGATCATCATACATCTATGGGCGAATCGGTGGAGTGGCGATCGCGATCGATCTAATCTAGTCATGCGAATCCATCTATGCATCACATCTATCAATGGCATCAGTCATCCATCTATCATACATCCATCTATCATCACATCCATCTATCATCACATCCAATCTATCATCACATCTATCATCACATTCATCTATCATCACATCTATCATCACATCCATCTATCATCACATCTATCGTATCATCAGTGCGAGGTGGCGAGTCGGCGGAGTCTAGTACGAGTCCATCCATCTATCATCACGATCTGATCACATCGCATCTATCATCACAATCGCATCTATCATCACATCCCCCATCTATCATCACATCTATCGGGCGGAATCGCGTATCAGTCGGCGATCCATCTACTCACGAAGTCGGGCCAATCGGTATCATCAACATCTATCGGGGTCGACATCCATCATCCATACCATCTATCATCACATCCATCTATCATCACATCTATCATCGATCATCATCATCTATGCATCATCGATACATCGCAGTCTATCATCCAATCTAGTCGATCCATCCATCTATCATGAGCATCTATCATCACCCAATAGGGCTAGTCATCAAGCATCCATCGTATGCATCAACATCTATCCCAAGGTCGGCCAATCCATCTATCATCACATCGCATCTATCATCACATCTATCATGCATCATCATCACATCGTATCATCACGATCCATCAATCTGATCGATCCGATCGTCATCAGTCATCATCCATCATCCATCACATCTATCATCACATCGCATCTATCATCAACATCACATCTATCATCATCCATCTATCATCACATCCATCTATCATCACATCTATCGTCGCTCCATCGTAGCGATCCATCCATCTATCATCACATCTATCTATCAAATCGACATCTATCATCCACAGTCCATCTATCATCACATCCATCTATCATCATCGATCCATCATCTCATCCATCTATCATCACATCCATCTATCATCACATCTATCATCACATCTATCATCACATCTATCATCACATCTATCATCACATCCATCCATCACTGATCAGATGTTAGAAAAGTCATTTATTACAATACGTTGCATCATCGACTCTAAACTAGATCAACACCAAAGAAGTCCAGACATGTGGGACCCGATCCGAACTCTTTCCCTCTCAGACCCCAGTCAGGAGGCTTCACCTGAGCCCTGGTCGTCAGCAGCCTCCGCGGTCCTGGCAGCAGTAATTACTGGACTCCATGTCATAATCAAATCCCTCTAATAAAAGGGAACAATTCAGCGATTGCCTTCCCGTAATCAAATTAGCTGGAGTCTTTTTGGATTTTCAATTATCTGCAGTCGGCGAGCACTTTATCCCGAGCGCTGAGCTCCGAGCACTGACAGCAGCAGACTCACAATTACTCTAATGTGATGACAAGATCGAGCTGCGAGTCTTTCACCGGGTCTCCGCTGACTCCCTGACCACCCTCTAGACCAGCAGCTGTTCCTTACTGTCCACCGCGACCTGGAATACCCTCTTCCCTCCTGCTCCCAACAGTCACACCTATTCCTGTTCCTTCTGTACAAGACTGGAGACCAGTCGAGCAAACTGTAGCTCTACTTCCTCTTCCTTGTAAAGTGTCATTCATCAGGAAGTCATAAAAATGGAGGAGGGTTTTAATCTTGACTATCTTCAACAATAAAACCACACGTCCCAAAAACATTTTGTATTTTGAAACACAAGTTTGTTCAAAAGATCTTTTGGTTTTGGAAAAACAAAGAAGGCACCTAGAGAGCGCAGACCTCTGCCAAGCTGCTCATTTCCTCTCAAATTGAAAACCTTTTTTATTACTTTTCTACATTCCATTCATCAATAAATTGTAGATACCATTTTGAGCATTTCAAATATTTCAGACAGCAGGAGGAAGGTCATCAAGTCTCTTGCAGATTCTTTGAATTGTTTATGGATCCGGATGGTAAGACTGAACACCATCAAAAAGGTAACAATCTCTCGACCGTCTTTTTCAAACTTCTTTTGAATCTGTCCATCTGACTTTGAGTGATTTGGCTCAGAGACGCACAAACGCAGACGCACACATTGCTTGAGGTGAGAGAGTGAACCAGGAAGTACTCACAGTCCTGGTGATGGCGCTCCGGGTGCGAAAAGTTATTGAGTTCACTCCGTAATCTGCAACAGAAGATGGAGAGAAAAACATAAATATTCACTGATTGATAAATAAATAAACACCTCATTATACATCCATCTCCAGATACTCATCGCAGGGGCAGCAAAGAGGCCCAGACATTACAGCCTTTCTCAAGCTCTTCTGGACAAAATCATTATTTCACTTTAATTCCATTCAATCAAGTAATGAAATCTTTAACGTTTGGAATTTTAATTTCCTGTTTCAATATTTTTATTGGAAATCGAGAAACAAGATCGTACTATACATCACAAAAAACTTTCTTTTACATTTTCCTTTTTTGCATACATAGAGGACAAAAAACCAAAATAAATTAAAAAAGCAAACAATAAAATAATGATAAAAAATACAAATAAAAATAGAAAGAAAACAAAGGGACAATACAAGAAATCAAACCACTCACCCACCCGCACCCTCCCCGTATCCTGGCATTCGTAGCGTAACTTCTAGATACGTTAAAATAATGAGTAGTACTTTTAACGAGTAGTACTTTTAACCACTCTCATTCGGGCAAAACTTGCAAAGTTTTAAAATTTAGCAAAAAAGGTTCCCAAATACCTGTGAATTTTTGTGTTGAGCCTCTCATTGTATATTTGATTTTTTGGAGCTTGAGAAAAGATATGACGTCTCTCAGCCACATTGAGATTGTTGGTGGCTTTGGAGATTTCTAGAGTAGATGCAGTCGTCGCGCAACCAAGCAGGTCAATTTCACAATCGTTTTTTTGGGGAGATTTTCATTTCCATTAAACTATACATGTTCAATTGTTGAATCGTATTTTTTTAAGTTCAATTTTTCAAATTCAATTTTTTAAACAATTATAATTACATTCATTTTAATTCTCACTTAATTCTTTCACTGTCTTCGGTACATTTTGACGAACATTCCTGTCGTCAACGTTGAAATAAAACGATCCATCTTTTTTAAAAAGCGTCAGGTTTGTAATCTGTAAATGTTTTTTCCCGCAGATGCTTCCGAGGCCTCCGTCTCTCGGCCGGTTCTCTGCACCGATTGGCTGCCCGGGACGGCGGTGCTAAATCAAACGGAGTGTTTCTCTTGCGTGTTTTCCCGCTGACTGATTGAGGAAAGGCTGAATGAATCTGCTCGGCAGCGACAACAAACTCTCTCGCCGAGACCAGAGAATATGATTCTTTATCAGGCGAGGAGGCGAGCGGAGGAGGCCGGGGGAGTAATCTGGATGTTCGGGTATTAATCGTGACGCCCAACTTCCTACGAGTTTCGGAGGAGAAGTTTTTTAAAACATGAGTGTCAGGTGACGGGACTACACACTGGCATGAACACACACTGGCATGAACACACACTTGCATGAACACACACTGGCATGAACACACACTTGCATGAACACACACTGGCATAACACACACTGCTGAACCACCGCACACACAGGCACGCAGACACACCACACACTGGCAGAACACACACGGCATGGCATGAACACACACTGGCATGAACACACACTGGCATGAACACACACTGGCATGAACACACACTGGCATGAACACACACTGGCATGAACACACACTGGCATGAACACACACTGGCATGAACACACACTGGCATGAACACACACTGGCATGAGACACACACCGGCATGAACACACACTGGCATGAACACACACTTGCATGAACACACACTGGCATGAACACACACTGGCATGAACACACACTTGCATGAACACACACTGGCATGAACACACACTGGCATGAACACACACTGGCATGAACACACACTGGCATGAACACACACTGGCATGAACACACACTGGCATGAACACACACTGGCATGAACACACACTGGCATGAACACACACTGGCATGAACACACACCGGCATGAACACACACCGGCATGAACACACACCGGCATGAACACACACTGGCATGAACACACACTGGCATGAACACACACTGGCATGAACACACACTGGCATGAACACACACCGGCATGAACACACACTGGCATGAACACACACCAGCATGAACACACACTGGCATGAACACACACTGGCATGAACACACACTTGCATGAACACACACTGGCATGAACACACACTGGCATGAACACACACTGGCATGAACACACACTTGCATGAACACACACTTGCATGAACACACACTTGCATGAACACACACTTGCATGAACACACACTGGCATGAACACACACTGGCATGAACACACACTGGCATGAACACACACCGGCATGAACACACACTGGCATGAACACACACCGGCATGAACACACACTGGCATGAACACACACACTGGCATGAACACACACTGGCATGAACACACACTGGCATGAACACACACCGGCATGAACACACACTGGCATGAACACACACTGGCATGAACACACACCGGCATGAACACACACTGGCATGAACACACACACTGGCATGAACACACACTGGCATGAACACACACTGACATGAACAAACACACTGGCATGAACACACACTGGCATGAACACACACCGGCATGAACACACACTGGCATGAACACACACTGGCATGAACACACACTGGCATGAACACACACTGGCATGAACACACACTTGCATGAACACACACTGGCATGAACACACACTGGCATGAACACACACTTGCATGAACACACACCGGCATGAACACACACTGGCATGAACACACACTGGCATGAACACACACTTGCATGAACACACACTGGCATGAACACACACTGGCATGAACACACACTGGCATGAACACACACTTGCATGAACACACACTTGCATGAACACACACTTGCATGAACACACACTGGCATGAACACACACTGCATGAACACACACTGGCATGAGACACACACTGGCATGAACACACACTGGCATGAATACACACTGGCATGAACACACACTGGCATGAACACACACTGGCATGAACACACACTGGCATGAACACACACTGGCATGAACACACACTTGCATGAACACACACTGGCATGAACACACACTGGCATGAACACACACTTGCATGAACACACACTGGCATGAACACACACTGGCATGAGACACACACTGGCATGAACACACACCGGCATGAACACCACACCGGCCATGAACACACACTGGCATGAACACACACTTGCATGAAACACACTGGCATGAACACACACTGGCATGAACACACACTGGCATGAACACACACCGGCATGAACACACACTGGCATGAACACACACCGGCATGAACACACACTGGCATGAACACACACTGGCATGAACACACACTGGCATGAACACACACTGGCATGAACACACACTGGCATGAACACACACTGGCATGGCATGAACACACACTGGCATGAACACACACTGGCATGAACACACACTGGCATGAACACACACTGGCATGAACACACACTGGCATGAACACACACTGGCATGAACACACACTGGCATGAACACACACTGGCATGAACACACACTGGCATGAACACACACTGGCATGAACACACACTGGCATGAACACACACTGGCATGAACACACACTGGCATGAACACACACTGGCATGAACACACACTGGCATGAACACACACTGGCATGAACACACACCGGCATGAACACACACTGGCATGAACACACACTGGCATGAACACACACTGGCATGAACACACACTGGCATGAACACACACTGGCATGAACACACACTGGCATGAACACACACTGGCATGAACACACACTTGCATGAACACACACTGGCATGAACACACACTGGCATGAACACACACTTGCATGAACACACACCGGCATGAACACACACTGGCATGAAGGCGGGGGAGGCGGGTGAGGGGGGGAGGCGGGTGAGTGACGAGGCGGGGGAGGGGGTGAGGCGGGGGGAGGCGGGGGAGGCGGGTGGAGGCGGGGGGAGGCGGGTGAGGGGGGAGGCGGGTGAGGGGAGGCGGGTGAGGCGGGGGAGGCGGGGTGGGGGGGGAGGCGGGGGAGGCGGGTGAGGGGGAGGCGGGTGAGGGGGGAGGGGGGGGAGGCGGGTGAGGCGGGTGAGGGGGCAAGGCGGGTGAGGCGGGTGAGGCGGGTGAGGCGGGGGAGGCGGGTGAGGGGGGAGGCGGGTGAGGCGGGGAGGCGGGTGAGAGGGTGAGGGGGGAGGCGGGGTGAGGGGGGAGGCGGGTGAGGGAGGCGGGTGAGGCGGGTGGAGGGGGGAGGCGGGTGAGGGGGGAGGCGGGGAGAGGGGAGGCGGGTGAGGCGGGTGAGGGGAGTCCCGGCTCCGAGAGAAAGAGATAATTAACCGGTAATTAATTTGGGGCCTTTATCTGGAAGAAATGTGTGCGTCGAGGAAGATTAGAGGAGCTGCTTCATAAGAGGAGCTTGATTGTGTCTTATTTCCTCCCACGACAAACACCGGCTTGTTCTTCTGTGATTACTTTCATGTTCGGTCGGGGGGGGGAGAAGGAGGGGTAGGTGCGAGGGAGGAGGGTGATGATGATGATGAGAGGGGAGGTCAAGATAACGAGAAGGGTGACGAGGATGCCTGTCAATCATACGTATGAAGGTGACGATGATGTGGGAGGTGAGATGGATGTTGGTGACGGTGCAGGTAAGGAGGAGATAGAGGAGGTGATAGAGGAGGTGGCGACCATTGAGGAAGTCAAGTTGGAGATTGCTGGTGATGACAGAAGTAAGGACGGTAGAGTTGGGGAAGGTAGAGGTGGAGATAGAGGAGGTGATAGAGGAGGTGGTGGAGGTAGAGGTGGAGGTAGAGGAGGTGAAGAGGAGGTGATAAAGGAGGTGGTGGCCATTGAGGAGGTGATAGAGGAGGACAGAGAGGTGGTGGAGGTAGAGCTTGGATGGAGCTGGTAGAGATGACAGAGAGTAGAGGAGGTGGTGGAGTTGAGTTGGAGATAGAGGTGGAGATAGAGGAGGTGATAGAGGAGGTGATAGAGGAGGTGATAGAGGTGGAGATAGAGGAGGTGATAGAGGAGGTGATAGAGGAGGTGGTGGAGGTAGAGTTGGAGATTGAGGTGGAGATAGAGGAGGTGATAGAGGAGGTGATAGAGGAGGTGGTGGAGGTAGAGTTGGAGATAGAGGTGGAGATAGAGGAGGTGATAGAGGAGGTGGTGGAGGTAGAGTTGGAGATAGAGATGGAGATAGAGGAGGTGATAGAGGTGGAGATAGAGGAGGTGATAGAGGAGGTGATAGAGGAGGTGATAGAGAAGGTGGAGATAGAGGAGGTGATAGAGGAGGTGATAGAGGGGGTGGAGATAGAGGAGGTGATAGAGGGGGTGGAGATAGAGGAGGTGATAGAGGAGGTGATAGAGGAGGTGATAGAGAAGGTGGAGATAGAGGAGGTGATAGAGGAGGTGGAGATTCCAGTGATGATGTTGGGTTCAGGGTTGGATTCAAAGATGGAGGGGATGAGAAGGTGGTGAGGAGGGTGACAGTGAAGGTCGTGATGGTGGAGGTTTTCGATAACAGAAGTGAAGACGATGGTGGAGATGTTGGTGGTTTGGTTGGTAACGATGAGGAAGATGGACGTGTTGTGGAAAATGGTGACGATGGAGGACGATGGAGTCAGAGGTGGAGGATGTGACGGTGGAGGTAAGAGACTGTGTAGGTGGTGACCATAGGAGTGAGGACGGTGGAGGTGGAGGTGGAGATAGTTGTGGTGAAGATGTTGACGTTGAAGGTGGAGATGGTGGAGGACGACACATGAGGTGAAGATGAAGAAGGTGGTCGAGGTAGAAGCGACGATGAAGGAGGTGCTAA
>JACEEU010000695.1:20346543-20351543 GCA_016630915.1 Callionymus lyra | reverse complement strand
CGAAGCCCGCCAGCGACCCCCATCATCACAAGCGCTCTGCCTCAGGATTTCTGAGGATCTTTTTTTTCACGATGGCGGGAAGACGATCCCGACCGGCAGCATTAGTCTCGTGAAACACGTGGAACGACCTCGGGATGATTGTTGCCAATTAGCCGAGCGGCGTGAGGCGAGGAAGAGGCGCTCGCAGGTGCTGACGGCCTTAAAGCGTCGCCTTCGTTAGCAGAGGGAAGGAAGAAAAACAACCCGTGACTATAAAAGAAACCTGGACTAGCATGTGGTGCGAGAACCTTCTGAGTCCAACTGACCCAGTGAAGGAAGGTCAGGTCCAGGTAAACTTTGTCTAGAGCTGCTCAAGCGTTGGTCATACGTCGGAATACCATCAGTAAGTAGGTAATTAAAATAAATATAGTGCTTTCCAGACCAGGGTCACAAAGCGCTTAAACAATCAAAACAATATTCAATAAAATATATACTTAAAAGATCAAGATAAAACTGATAACAACACAGGAGTCTCAGGATGTTTCTTGAAGGAGTCAGTAGATCATCAAACACAGATGTTTCTTGAAGGAGTCAGTAGATCATCAAACACACATGTTTCTTGAAGGAGTCAGTAGATCATCAAACACAGATGTTTCTTGAAGGAGTCAGTAGATCATCAAACACACATGTTTCTTGAAGGAGTCAGTAGATCATCAAACACACATGTTTCTTGAAGGAGTCAGTAGATCATCAAACACACATGTTTCTTGAAGGAGTCAGTAGATCATCAAACACAGATGTTTCTTGAAGGAGTCAGTAGATCATCAAACACACATGTTTCTTGAAGGAGTCAGTAGATCATCAAACACAGATGTTTCTTGAAGGAGTCAGTAGATCATCAAACACAGATGTTTCTTGAAGGAGTCAGTAGATCATCAAACACAGATGTTTCTTGAAGGAGTCAGTAGATCATCAAACACAGATGTTTCTTGAAGGAGTCAGTAGATCATCAAACACAGATGTTTCTTGAAGGAGTCAGTAGATCATCAAACACAGATGTTTCTTGAAGGAGTCAGTAGATCATCAAACACAGATGTTTCTTGAAGGAGTCAGTAGATCATCAAACACAGATGTTTCTTGAAGGAGTCAGTAGATCATCAAACACAGAGATGGTTCCAAAGCTTAGGAGCAACAGTCTGGAAGGATTTCTCTCCTCTGGTCCAGAGGTTAGAAAATCCTGATACAAATTATTCAAAAAACACCGGGGGGGGGGGAGGGGGGGAAAAAATGGTTGGGGAAGGGGGGGGGAAGGTTTGTATGATTAAATCTGAAGGTAAGAACCAGAATTTTAAAATGATCCTGAAAAGAAACTAGTGAAGAGTTTGAAGGAGAAATGTGAGTTCTTCTACTAGAGCGGCTCAGAATTCTCGCTGAAGAGTTCTGTATCAACTGCAGGCGAGATAGCATAACATTATTACGGTATTCCTCAAAGACGTGTGGCTCTAACTGGACCAGAACCGGTCCTGATCTCGACAAGTCACATGGCACCAAGAAAAGTTCGACCTGGAAGACGAGAATAAGACGAGGAAGTGCGAGACAAAGGAGGGCGACATGTAAATGATTCCGCCGCCGCCGTCGTATGTCATCTGCTAATACCAGCCCTGACATTTAAATGAAGGTTCTGGCTCTTTAATCGGATCACCAGGGGCCCCTGAAGAAAGCGAAAAGGTGTCCCCACAAAACTGATTAGCTTACCTGCACCTGCATCCCTCTTCCGTGGTGACAGGTGACCTCGCTGTCAACCCCTAACGCACCCGCCAAGATCCTGCTCAGGTATTTCCGAGAGCAAGAAATGAAACCAAAAAAACGTGTCTTATGAAACAATAGTATATTATTACACTTGGGTTCTTATCAGAGGTCTTTGATCTTTTATTTGTCTCATGACTTCTTCTTCTACCGCCTCCACAATTTCACTTTCAAATACGTAATTGCGCACCTGAGCTACAGGTCGGTGATGAAGACGTGTGCAGGACGCATGGCCTCCAGGTGGCGACGATTTAACGTGAGGAAAATACTAGAGTCCTCGACGCCCCCCGGCTCAGCCCCCCGGGCTCCCAGATAGTCGCACAGGGTCGAGGGTCAACACCAGCACGACGCCCCAAATCTCCTTAAACTCACTCTTTATTCACGGAGACGTGCCGACACGATCTGGCTTAATCCACTTCTGGAAATTTCCAAACACGAGCAGGAAACTGGACACGTTCGCCGTCCTTGTTCGTAATCACTGTGTCGTGATGCGGGTAATTAGTCGCGCCACTCGAGGGGCGGCGAGGACGGCGCTCCCTCTCTCCGGTCTCTTCAGACTTTATTAGAAACCGCCGTGAAAACTGATTTGTTTGCCGCGTCTCGTTCAGACGCCGCGCGGCTCGTGAGTCGAGTCGCCCGTCAACTCGTCTTCCAGCTGTCGGGGTCCGACTCTCAGCCGGTGCCGGACCCCGGGTCCGACTCTCAGCCGGTGCCGGACCCCGGGGTCCGACTCTCACCCGGGGTCCGACTCTCAGCCGGTGCCGGACCCCCCGGGTCCGACTCTCAGCCGGTGCCGGACCCCGGGTCCGACTCTCAGCCGGTGCCGGACCCCGGGTCCAGATGAAGCCGCTCGTTCGTTCGCTCGTATCGAGGCTAAAGAAAGACGGTTCAGGCTCTGAGGTTGTCGGTTAGAATCCCTTAAAAACCTACTGCACGGTAAGAATCAAACACTCGCGGGTAAGTCATTCTTAGTCAACAAACATGGCCGCCCGTCTTAGAATTAAAGATAAAATGAGTGACGAGAACTACAAAAATGGCCGACCCCAGGATAAGAATTATTTTCCGGAAACATTTATTCTTTATCTTTATTTTCGTTGTTGTTGAGTTTCATGTAAACATTCACGTAAGTCTGTGGCTAAACTGTTAGCCACATGCTAACAGGTGATTTTTGTTTTTAGTTATAGAGTTTTAGATTTTTTTTTTTTTTTATCAAATACAATGCACTGGGACTTTCAAAATAAATAAATAAACACATTTACAACTTATTATTAAGTACATACAAGTTTTGATGATTTAAAATAAGTTATTAAGGTATTTAAGCGGCTCTTATGTAAAACTTTAAAACCAATAGTAAAGTCAATTGTAATTATATATGTTATTAATATTATAGTATTTATCATTAAAACTGTATTTTTCTTCATTTACAATATTTATTATTCACATGTTTTGTCCATTTATATTTCAACAAAATGTAAAATAATTTACAAATATATGTCAAGATATTATTCTTAGATTATTTCTATACTATCATAGTATTTGAAGTTGTTAGTATCTGACATTCTTCAGGGAAAACTAAAACCAGTCGACGGTTTAAATAAAGATTCATTCGACAGATTCTTCGCTCTTGTGGTAAGATGCTAATGCTAATGCTAACAGTAAAGTGGTGGACGACACTGATCGGGTGAGTTTCAAGACTCCCTCCCCCCTTCCTCCCCCCTTCCTCCCCCTCTCTTATCTCCCTCTCTTATCTCCCTCCCTCGTCGAGGCTCTGCCAGGAGCATCACTCCGTCTCCCACAGATGATTGACAGATGGCGGCCATTAGTGTGTATTCTGTGCATCTGTTGCAGAAGCACTAATTTATCTCATTAGAGGGAAGTGTGTGTGTGTGTGTGTGTGTGTCTGTGTGTGTGTGTGTGTGTGTGTGTGTGTGTGTGTGTGTGTGTGTGTGTGTGTGTGTGTGTGTGTTCTTACAAGAGTGTAAACACGACACACACACACTAGACACTTGTTTGTACCGAACTTTACTGCGACTGATGGAGTCAGGATCGGTTTTTTTTTTTTTTTTTTTTTTTTTTTTTTTTTTTTTTTTTTTTTTTTTTTTTTTTTTTTTATTGATCGAGGACACGTTAGCATGTGTGTGCTAGTTAGCATGTTAGCGCTACATCAATATCAAGACTCTTTTTTATTTTATTTGTATTATTTCATATATTCTATAATATATTATAATTCATACAACTCCACTGTTATGTTCATCTCTAACACTAATGGCTACAGATAAGATTATTGATCGAGGACACGTTAGCATGTTTGTGCTAGTTAGCATGTTAGCGCTACATCACTATCAAGACACGATATGTTACGATACACTTTATTTTCTATTTTAAGGTTACATTTAAAGAACAGAAAATTATTAAAAGACCATTTTAATATTTTATAATAATAATAATAATATATGTAATTAAATTGAAAGTATTTTATTTTCTTTCTATTAACTATTTATTCACATGGCATTATAAGATAACATGTCTCTTTTTATTTTAATCTTTTATTTTATTAATCTCTTTTTATTTTATTCATATTATTTCATATATTCTATAATATATTATAATTCATACAACTCCACTGTTATGTTCACCTCTAGCGCTAATGGCTAAGATTTGTTACGTTTTATATATATATTATATTTATAAACTCCAGTGTTATTCCATCAGCATGGCACACGTTAGCTTGTTTATGCTAGTTAGCGCTACATCAATATCACAATATTAATTATTTATTTATATGGTAACGTCTCTTTTTATTTGAATGTTTTGTGTTTAATATTATCATATTATAATATATTATATTTTATACAACTCCACTGTTATGTTCATCTCTAGCGCTAATGGCTACAGATAAGATTATTGATATAGGACACGTTAGCTTGTTTATGCTAGTTAGCGCTACATCAATATCACAATATTAATTATTTATTTAAATGGTAAAGTTACTCTTTTTATTTGAATGTTTTGTGTTTAATATTATCATATTATAATATATTATATTTTTACAACTCCAGTGTTATGTCCATCTCTAGCGCTAATGGCTACAGATTAGGTTATTGATCGAGGACACGTTAGCTTGTTTATGCTAGTTAGCGCTACATCAATATCACAATATTAATTATTTATTTATATGGTAATGTCTGTCTTTTTATTTGAATGTTTTGTGTTTA
>JACEEU010000695.1:20309043-20341543 GCA_016630915.1 Callionymus lyra | reverse complement strand
TTTTCACTTAAACTCCTCAAAAACCTTGTTCTTGTCCTCACAGACCTTCTTCTAATCCTTCGAAACCTCGTTCCTGTCCTCACAAACCTTGTTCTAGTCCTTACAAACCTTTTCTAGTCCTTACAAACCTTCTTCTAGTCCTTACAAACCTTCTTCTAGTCCTCACAAACCTTCTTCTAGTCCTTACAAACCTTGTTCTAGTCCTTACAAACCCTGTTCTAGTCCTTACAAACCTTGTTCTAGTCCTCACAAACCTTCTTCTAGTCCTCACAAACCTTCTTCTAGTCCTTACAAACCCTGTTCTAGTCCTTACAAACCTTGTTCTAGTCCTTACAAACCCTGTTCTAGTCCTTACAAACCTTGTTCTAGTCCTTACAAACCTTCTTCTAGTCCTCACAAACCTTCTTCTAGTCCTCACAAACCTTCTTCTAGTCCTTACAAACCTTCTTCTAGTCCTTACAAACCTTCTTCTAGTCCTCACAAACCTTCTTCTAGTCCTCACAAACCTTCTTCTAGTCCTTACAAACCTTGTTCTAGTCCTCACAAACCTTGTTCTAGTCCTTACAAACCTTTTCTAGTCCTTACAAACCTTCTTCTTGTCCTTACAAACCTTCTTCTAGTCCTCACAAACCTTCTTCTAGTCCTTACAAACCTTGTTCTAGTCCTTACAAACCCTGTTCTAGTCCTCACAAACCTTCTTCTAGTCCTCACAAACCTTCTTCTAGTCCTCATCTTCTAGTCCTACAAACCTTCTTCTAGTCCTTACAAACCTTGTTCTAGTCCTCACAAACCTTCTTCTAGTCCTTACAAACCTTCTTCTAGTCCTTACAAACCTTCTTCTAGTCCTCACAAACCTTCTTCTAGTCCTTACAAACCTTGTTCTAGTCCTTACAAACCTTGTTCTAGTCCTCACAAACCTTCTTCTAGTCCTTACAAACCTTCTTCTAGTCCTTACAAACCTTCTTCTAGTCCTCACAAACCTCCTTCCAGTCCTATTGAAAAACAAATACAATACTTCTACTACTTTCTTTGATTTGTTTCATAAAAACAATCTCTGTTGACCATTAGCGGATGCATTAGCGGCGTCGCCCGGTCTGGCCGTCTGCCGAGACCTGAACGTGATAAAAGACTTTGGTGATAAACGACCTTGAACTTTAACGTGAACTTTCCTCGCCCGCTCTCCGTCTTCCTCCCTCTCGACACCCTCAGACGACCATTAGCCGCACGGAAGGAAACGCTCGTGTCATTAAAGTCCTAATTAGTGGCTCGTGGTCTGGACGCCGGTGGAGGACACGCGTGACCCTGACGTTTGTCGTGAGGTGGACCTCCAGGAAGTCCTCAGTCCCCATAAGAAACAGAATATTCAGGTTGTGTATTGTCAATAATACGATTTATGTCATGATACAGTGTCAACGATACGATATATAGTGATAGTGTAGTAACAAGTATATATGTGTAGTATTGTTGAGTACATGACTCTGGTGTTGTGATAGTGTAGTAACAAGTATATATGTGAAGTATTGTTGAGTACATGACTCTGGTGTTGTGATAGTGTAGTAACAAGTATATATGTGTAGTATTGTCCAGTACTTGACTCTGGTGTTGTGATAGTGTAGTAACAAGTATATATGTGAAGTATTGTTGAGTACATGACTCTGGTGTTGTGATAGTGTAGTAACAAGTATATATGTGTAGTATTGTTGAGTACATGACTCTAGTGTTGTGATAGTGTAGTAACAAGTATAATGTGAAGTATTGTTGAGTACATGACTCTGTGTGTGATAGTGTAGTAACAAGTATATATGTGTAGTATTGTCAGTACTTGACTCTGGTGTTGTGATAGTGTAGTAACAAGTATATATGTGAAGTATTGTTGAGTACATGACTCTGGTGTTGTGATAGTGTAGTAACAAGTATATATGTGTAGTATTGTTGAGTACATGACTCTGGTGTTGTGATAGTGTAGTAACAAGTATATATGTGAAGTATTGTTGAGTACATGACTCTGGTGTTTTGATAGTGTAGTAACAAGTATATATGTGTAGTATTGTCCAGTACTTGACTCTGGTGTTGTGATAGTGTAGTAACAAGTATATATGTGTAGTATTGTTGAGTACATGACTCTGGTGTTGTGATAGTGTAGTAACAAGTATATATGTGTAGTATTGTCCAGTACTTGACTCTGGTGTTGTGATAGTGTAGTAACAAGTATATATGTGTAGTATTGTTGAGTACATGACTCTGGTGTTGTGATAGTGTAGTAACAAGTATATATGTGGAGTATTGTTGAGTACTTGACTCTGATGTTGTGATACTGTAGTAACAAGTATATATGTGTAGTATTGTTGAGTACATGACTCTGGTGTTGTGATAGTGTAGTAACAAGTATATATGTGGAGTATTGTTGAGTACTTGACTCTGATGTTGTGATACTGTAGTAACAAGTATATATGTGTAGTATTGTTGAGTACATGACTCTGGTGTTGTGATAGTGTAGTAACAAGTATATATGTGGAGTATTGTTGAGTACTTGACTCTGATGTTGTGATAGTGTAGTAACAAGTATATATGTGTAGTATTGTTGAGTACATGACTCTGGTGTTGTGATACTGTAGTAACAAGTATATATGTGGAGTATTGTTGAGTACATGACTCTGGTGTTGTGATAGTGTAGTAACAAGTATATATGTGTAGTATTGTCCAGTACTTGACTCTGGTGTTGTGATAGTGTAGTAACAAGTATATATGTGTAGTATTGTCCAGTACTTGACTCTGGTGTTGTGATAGTGTAGTAACAAGTATATATGTGTAGTATTGTCCAGTACTTGACTCTGGTGTTGTGATAGTGTAGTAACAAGTATATATGTTTAGTATTGTCCAGTACTTGACTCTGGTGTTGTGATAGTGTAGTAACAAGTATATATGTGTAGTATTGTCCAGTACTTGACTCTGGTGTTGTGATAGTGTAGTAACAAGTATATATGTGTAGTATTGTCCAGTACTTGACTCTGGTGTTGTGATAGTGTAGTAACAAGTATATATGTGTAGTATTGTCCAGTACTTGACTCTGGTGTTGTAGTATTTACAGACCACATGACTCTTGACGAAGTCGTAACTGCTTTCATTTGTTTTCAAACCAAAATATGTCGAAACATCAGCTTTAAAAGCTGCTGGACTCACTGTATCCTCTCGTCCTCAGTCATCGCGGAGATCTCCCAGGATTTCATTGTTTGGATGTGGAAGACGTAATAACTGCTGCCATATAGTGGCCGGAGGTTAATTGCAAAACAAAAATGAACAAATGCTGTGTATATTTGCATGGTAATTGTAAATAAAAAAATAAAAATAAAAAAATAAATTCAAAAATACTTTAGTGAACTGTAAACCATAAAGTAATAATAAAAAATATATATATTTGAGACCCTGTTTTTAGAGCCCTAAAAAAATAACGATACAGTGTAAAGAAAAAAGTATTAATATTGCATTTTATCGCCGTATCAATCTTTTCCATCATTAATTCATGATGGAAAGATGTAACTCTTAAGATAAAACTACATCATCAGCATAGATAGTTTAGGAGTTCAAAGTAAACTTAACATATTAATCTGTTATTGATTAGTCCAGTTAATGATTGTCAAAGAATGTAAAATAGTATTTGTATATGAGGTTTTGAGGACCTGAGACCAGGACCACCAGGATCACCAGGATCACCAGGATCACCAGGACCACCAGGACCACCAGGATCACCAGGACCACCAGGACCATCAGGACCACCAGGACCACCAGGATCACCAGGACCACCAGGACCATCAGGACCACCAGGACCACCAGGATCACCAGGATCACCAGGATCACCAGGACCACCAGGACCACCAGGACCACCAGAACCACCAGGACCACCAGGACCACCAGGATCACCAGGACCACCAGCACCACCAGGACCACCAGGACCACCAGGACCACCAGCACCACCAGGACCACCAGGACCACCAGGACCACCTCTCCGTATCCTTCCCGCTCCAGGATCAGCGACTGATCCGACGCCGCGGCGCTCGTCGTCTGTCAAAACACTCGCTGACTCACTTCACGACCCGTGAGTCGGTGTGCGAGGGTGTCGACAGCAAAAGCACGAGCGCCGCAGCGAGACGAGGGATCAGAGTTTCTGGCGACGGCGCGATCTGGAGACGCGTCGCTGTTGACAGGCGTCAGTGACTCCTGGCGGGGAAACGTCTGCGGTCAACACGCCGAGCTCCAGCCGACAGATGGGCCGGCGCGTGAGCGGCTGCGTGTTTCCAAACATTATCTCGGCGTCGGCGAAATCAAAATAACATTTTTCGGGTGTAGAGGCGGCGCCGCTCGCCCGCCAAGCCGACGCCACATGGCCGTGATGGATGCGTGCGGAGCGTGACGCGCAAATGTTTTCTTGCTAAACTGCTGTTTATTGAGTCGTCGAGGCCAGACCGCATGTCGAGGTGGGTTTGCCAGCCCGAGTCCCACCTGCCAAACCCAGCCATCAAATCCACTTCAAGAGTCTGTGACGGGAGGAGGGAGTCGAACATGTCTGAGTCAAATGTGTGATTCAGTTGTTGTGTGAGGATCAACCACGACACAAGCTGTTGCTGTGATGACGTGAAGAAACGTTTCACAACAACTTAAGAATGAATCATCAAAGCAACGATGAGCAAATATCTTTTGTTCTGTGAGTCTCTGATAGTAATAGGTAAAAGTTTGTTAATATTTGAAGATGTAAAACTTATATTTCATGATGATCTGTTGAATCTTTTTTAAAAATGACCTCAGGGTGAGTTTAAAAACAAAAAAAAAGGTCGAGAGACAAGACATGATGGAAGGTTAAGAAAAGAGTGCAGACGGGGTTGAGATGAGTGCAATGCGGGCGAGTTAAAGCCAAACAGGACAGTTTATCCGAGGTCAGGGTTGACTTGAAGAGATCAGTGTGAAGAAGTTTGGAAGAGAAGATGAGAAAGACACGTATGAGGTTTATGGGAGCAAGAATGAGGTTTGTAAGGACGACAATGAGGTTTGTGAGGACTAGAATAAGGTTTGTGAGGACTAGATTAAGGTTTGTGAGAACTAGAATGAGATTAGTGAGGACTAGAATAAGGTTTGTGAGGACTAGAATGAGGTTTGTGAGGACTAGAATAAGGTTTGTGAGGACTAGAATGAGGTTTGTGAGGACTAGAATGAGGTTTGTGAGGACTAGAATGAGGTTTGTGAGGACTAGAATGAGGTTTGTGAGGACTAGAATGAGGTTTGTGAGGACTAGAATAAGGTTTGTGAGGACTAGAATGAGATTAGTGAGGACTAGAATAAGGTTTGTGAGGACTAGAATGAGATTAGTGAGGACTAGAATGAGGTTTGTGAGGACTAGAATGAGATTATGAGGACTAGAATGAGGTTTGTAAGGACTAGAATGAGGTTTGTGAGGACTAGAATGAGGTTTGTGAGGACTAGAATGAGGTTTGTGAGGACTAGAATGAGGTTTGTGAGGACTAGAATGAGATTAGTGAGGACTAGAATGAGGTTTGTAAGGACTAGAATGAGATTAGTGAGGACTAGAATGAGGTTTGTGAGGACTAGAATGAGGTTTGTAAGGACTAGAATGAGGTTTGTGAGGACTAGAATGAGGTTTGTGAGGACTAGAATGAGATTAGTGAGGACTAGAATGAGGTTTGTAAGGACTAGAATGAGGTTTGTGAGGACTAGAATGAGGTTTGTGAGGACTAGAATGAGGTTTGTGAGGACTAGAATGAGGTTTGTGAGGACTAGAATGAGGTTTGTGAGGACTAGAATGAGGTTTGTGAGGACTAGAATGAGGTTTGTGAGGACTAGAATGAGATTAGTGAGGACTAGAATAAGGTTTGTGAGGACTAAAATGAGGTTTGTGAGGACTAGAATGAGATTAGAATAAGGTTTGTGAGGACTAGAATGAGATAAGTGAGGACTAGAATAAGGTTTGTGAGGACTAGAATGAGGTTTGTGAGGACTAGAATGAGGTTTGTGAGGACTAGAATGAGATTAGTGAGGACTAGAATGAGGTTTGTAAGAACTAGAACAAGGTTTGTGAGGACTAGAATGAGATTAGTGAGGACTAGAATGAGATTAGTGAGGACTAGAATGAGATTAGTGAGGACTAGAATGAGGTTTGTGACGACAGGTGAATGTGAAAGATGGGAAACGACTTGAACATGTCATCTGAAAGTCAAGAGTCAGTGACAATTAATCACCATCATCATCATCATCATCTTCATCCTCAAATGACCTTCAGCACCTCCACAGTGGAACGAACACGGTCTAGAAGTCAAGCCAGATCTGTTCCTCGGGTTATAAATCTGCGGCGGGTCGAGTGCAGACGAGCGTGTTTGTGTTTCAAACGCCGCGCTTGTGTATGCAGCCGGTGTGTGTCGGCGCTAACTGAAGCCGTCGCGCCGCTCGCCTGTTTTGTTGTGGAATAATGGCGGAGTGATGGGGTCTTACCTCGTCACACACAAGTGACGCATGTCAGCGCCGGACCATTGGTGAAATTTATCACTGTCACCGCAACCCCTCCCTCTTATTCCTCACCCCTCTTATTCCTCACCCCCTCACCCGTTTGTCTTCATTCACTTCAACAGCATCCAGGAAACAAGGGTCACTCTTGTGTAACAACAATCGTCCACTCGGTGGCGCTACAGACTACGACTAGAGTCCCGTCCTTGAGGGAGGGAGGGTGAGGGTGAGGGTGGGGGAGGGTGAGGGTAGGGAGGGGGAGGGGGAGGGTGAGGGTGAGGGTGAGGGTGAGGGTGAGGGTGAGGGAGGACAAGGGTGAGGGAGAGAGGGAGGGTGAGGGAGGGAGAGAGAGAGGTGAGGGTGAGGGTGGAGAGAGGGAGAGGGAGGGTGAGAGAGAGGGTGAGGGTGAGGGAGGGTGAGAGAGAGGGTGACGGTGAGGGAGGACAAGGGTGAGGGTGAGGGTGAGGGTGAGGGAGAGGGAGAGGGTGAGGGAGGGTGAGAGAGAGAGAGAGAGAGAGAGAGAGGGTGAGGGTGAGGGTGAGGGTGAGGGGGAGGGTGAGGGGTGAGGGGTGAGGGTGAGGGTGAGGGTGAGGGTGAGGGTGAGGGTGAGGGTGAGGGTGAGGGAGGGTGAGAGAGAAGGTGAGGGTGAGGGTGAGGGAGGGTGAGGGTGAGGTGAGGGTGAGGGTGAGAGAGGGTAGAGAGAGGGTGAGAGAGGGTGAGAGAGGGTGAGGGTGAGAGAGGGTGAGAGAGGGTGAGAGAGAGGGTGAGGGTGAGGGTGAGAGAGGGTGAGAGAGGGTGAGAGAGGGTGAGAGAGGGTGAGGGTGAGGGAGGGTGAGAGAGGGTGAGAGAGGGGAGAGGGGTGAGGGTGAAGGTGAGGGTGAGAGAGGGTGAGAGAGGGTGAGAGAGGGTGAGAGAGGGTGAGAGAGGGTGAGGGTGAGGTGAGAGAGGGTGAGAGAGGGGTGAGAGAGGGTGAGAGAGGGTGAGAGAGGGTGAGGGTGAGAGAGGGTGAGAGGGTGAGAGAGGGTGAGAGAGGGTGAGGGTGAGAGAGGGTGAGAGAGGGTGAGAGAGGGTGAGGGTGAGGGTGAGAGAGGGTGAGAGAGGGTGAGGGAGGGTGAGAGAGGGTGAGGGTGAGGGTGAGAGAGGGTGAGAGAGGGTGAGAGAGGGTGAGGGTGAGGGTGAGGGTGAGAGAGGGTGAGAGAGGGTGAGAGAGGGTGAGGGTGAGGGGTGAGAGAGGGTGAGGGTGAGAGGGTGAGAGAGGGTGAGAGAGGGTGAGAGAGGGTGAGAGGGTGAGGGAGGGTGAGAGAGGGTGAGAGGGTGAGAAGGGGAGGGAGGTGAGGGTGAGGGAGAGAGGGTGAGAGAGGGTGAGGGTGAGAGGGTGAGGGTGGAGAGGGTGAGAGAGGGTGAGAGAGGGTGAGAGAGGGTGAGGGTGAGAGAGGGTGAGAGAGGGAGAGAGAGGGTGAGAGAGGGTGAGGGAGGGAGAGGGTGAGGGTGAGAGAGGGTGAGAGAGGGTGAGGAGAGGGTGAGGGTGAGAGGGGTGAGGGAGGAGAGAGGAAGGGGTGAGAGAGGGTGAGAGGGTGAGGGAGGGTGAGAGAGGGTGAGGAGAGGGTGAGAGAGGGTGAGAGAGGGGAGAGAGGGGGAGAGAGGGTGAGAGAGGGTGAGAGAGGGTGGGAGAGAGGGGGTGAGGGTGAGGGTGAGGGTGAGGGTGAGAGAGGGTGAGAGAGGGTGAGAGAGGGTGAGGGTGAGAGAGGGTGAGAGAGGGTGAGAGAGGGTGAGAGAGGGTGAGAGAGGGTGAGGGATGATTCCCATCATTCTAAACCACACATAAGTTGAAGCAGCAACACGAGCAGCAAACGTAGAAAATCTTCTCTCTCCAGACAAACGTAATCGACTCCAACTGTCGCGTCTCGTTTTTTCTTTCAAGCCTCAGTGACATTATTAGGTCAGAGGTCACGCTCGCTGACGAGTCTGAACATCATGATAACAGACCAGGAGACGGTTTGGTTGAGACGGACCAGGAACCCACGTCTGGAACCTGGTCCAGAGGTGATGGAAGATGGTGGCGTCTGTAGTTCCATCTGGATCCTTTGAAGGTTTTTTCATCCCCCTCTATGTAGCGACAATCTTTTTAAATAAAAAAACTTTACTCAATTCAAAACCAATTTAATTATTCATGATGTATATTTACATACATATTTTAAATCCTTAAATTGAACAAAAGGCTAATTTTCTAAGTAATTTACAATAATTTCTCTAGAAGATTATTACATAATATTTAATTTTAAATAGTAGTACTTTGAAAACATGATCACATGACTCTTGACGAAGTTGTAACTACTTTCATTTGTTTTCAAACCAAATATGTCCAAACATCAGCTTTAAAAGCTGCTGGAGTCACTGTATCCTCTCGTCCTCAGTCATTATTGTATCCTCTCGTCCTCAGTCATCACTGTATCCTCTCGTCCTCAGTCATTATTGTATCCCCTCCTAGTCATCACTTATCCTTCCTCTCTGTATCCTCTCGTCCTCAGTCATCACTGTATCCTCTCGTCCTCAGTCATTATTGTATCCTCTCGTCCTCAGTCATTATTGTATCCTCTCGTCCTCAGTCATTATTGTATCCTCTCGTCCTCAGTCATTACTGTATCCTCTCGTCCTCAGTCATCACTGTATCCTCTCGTCCTCAGTCATCACTGTATCCTCTCGTCCTCAGTCATTATTGTATCCTCTCGTCCTCAGTCATTATTGTATCCTCTCGTCCTCAGTCATTATTGTATCCTCTCGTCCTCAGTCATTATTGTATCCTCTTGTCCTCAGTCATCACTGTATCCTCTCGTCCTCAGTCATCACTGTATCCTCTCGTCCTCAGTCATCACTGTATCCTCTCGTCCTCAGTCATCACTGTATCCTCTCGTCCTCAGTCATTATTGTATCCTCTCGTCCTCAGTCATTATTGTATCCTCTCGTCCTCAGTCATACTGTATCTCTCGTCCTCAGTCTTGTATCCTCTCGTCCTCAGTCATTACTGTATCCTCTCGTCCTCAGTCATTATTGTATCCTCTCGTCCTCAGTCCATCATATGTCATTTGGGATGAAAAAATGTCACAAAATGTTTATATTATATCAACTCATATTTATACCTTTACTTTAAAAGAAACAATTAAAATACCTTTAAATATTTAAAAGATTGTAGATTTGAAAAGTTTTGTATTTCAGTTAAAAACTTTGTTGTTCAGTCCTATTGATAATAAAAATTGCTAAAGTGTTTTTATTTAGTTCTATATAATGATAGAAAGCGGCAGCAGACGGGCCCCCGGGGGCCGCACTTTACGCTCTGATTTCCTCCTAAAAGACGGAGTGAAATGAGCCGCTGTTGTAATTAGGAATCGTTGCTTCGAGCCGTCGTTGTCAGGGTTTGATGATGTCATCAAAAAGCGCACGTAAACAGCCGACCTGGTGGCGGTTCAGGACGTCGACGGCGTCGTAAAGAGTCTGGAGGGCGAGAAGAACCCGATCTCAGGTCAGTCCATTAAACTCCTCCAGACATTTGGAACGAGACGATAAAGCGCATAACGAGCTAATTAGTTACTTAATTATGGCGCCAAGGTTTTCAGTCTTGATCCCGAGAAACAGACGCTGTTGTCGTGGCGACACGAACCTGTGAATCTTCACCTGAGCGACAGAACCTGTGAATCTTCACCTGAGCGACAGAACCTGTGAATCTTCACCTGAGCGACAGAACCTGTGAATCTTCACCTGAGCGACAGACTTGAATCTTCACCTGAGCGACAGAAGTTATGAATCTTCACCTGAGCGACAGAACCTGTGAATCTTCACCTGAGCGACAGAACCTGTGAATCTTCACCTGAGCGACAGAAGTTATGAATCTTCACCTGAGCGACAGAAGTTATGAATCTTCACCTGAGCGACAGAACCTGTGAATCTTCACCTGAGCGACAGAACCTGTGAATCTTCACCTGAGCGACAGAAGTTATGAATCTTCACCTGAGCGACAGAAGTTATGAATCTTCACCTGAGCGACAGAACCTGTGAATCTTCACCTGAGCGACAGAACCTGTGAATCTTCACCTGAGCGACAGAAGTTATGAATCTTCACCTGAGCGACAGAACCTGTGAATCTTCACCTGAGCGACAGAACCTGTGAATCTTCACCTGAGACAGAACCTGTGAATCTTCACCTGAGCGACAGAACCTGTGAATCTTCACCTGAGCGACAAAACCTGTGAATCTTCACCTGAGCGACAGAACCTGTGAATCTTCACCTGAGCGACAGAACCTGTGAATCTTCACCTGAGCGACAGAAGTTATGAATCTTCACCTGGCGACAGAAGTTATGAATCTTCACCTGAGCGACAGAACCTGTGAATCTTCACCTGAGCGACAGAACCTGTGAATCTTCACCTGAGCGACAGAAGTTATGAATCTTCACCTGAGCGACAGAACCTGTGAATCTTCACCTGAGCGACAGAACCTGTGAATCTTCACCTGAGCGACAGAACCTGTGAATCTTCACCTGAGCGACACAAACCTGTGAATCTTCACCTGAGCGACAGAACCTGTGAATCTTCACCTGAGCGCAGAACCTGTGAATCTTCACCTGAGCGACAGAAGTTATGAATCTTCACCTGAGCGCAGAAGTTACAGAGGTGAATCTTCACCTGAGCGACAGAACCTGTGAATCTTCACCTGAGCGACAGAACCTGTGAATCTTCACCTGAGCGACAGAAGTTATGAATCTTCACCTGAGCGACAGAAGTTATGAATCTTCACCTGAGCGACAGAACCTGTGAATCTTCACCTGGCGACAGAACCTGTGAATCTTCACCTGAGCGACAGAAGTTATGAATCTTCACCTGAGCGACAGAACCTGTGAATCTTCACCTGAGCGACAGAACCTGTGAATCTTCACCTGAGCGACAGAACCTGTGAATCTTCACCTGAGCGACAGAACCTGTGAATCTTCACCTGAGCGACACAAACCTGTGAATCTTCACCTGAGCGACAGAACCTGTGAATCTTCACCTGAGCGACAGAACCTGTGAATCTTCACCTGAGCGACAGAAGTTATGAATCTTCACCTGAGCGACAGAAGTTATGAATCTTCACCTGAGCGACAGAACCTGTGAATCTTCACCTGAGCGACAGAACCTGTGAATCTTCACCTGAGCGACAGAAGTTATGAATCTTCACCTGAGCGACAGAAGTTATGAATCTTCACCTGAGCGACAGAACCTGTGAATCTTCACCTGAGCGACAGAACCTGTGAATCTTCACCTGAGCGACAGAAGTTATGAATCTTCACCTGAGCGACAGAACCTGTGAATCTTCACCTGAGCGACAGAACCTGTGAATCTTCACCTGAGCGACAGAACCTGTGAATCTTCACCTGAGCGACAGAACCTGTGAATCTTCACCTGAGCGACAGAACCTGTGAATCTTCACCTGAGCGACACAAACCTGTGAATCTTCACCTGAGCGACAGAACCTGTGAATCTTCACCTGAGCGACAGAACCTGTGAATCTTCACCTGAGCGACAGAAGTTATGAATCTTCACCTGAGCGACAGAAGTTATGAATCTTCACCTGAGCGACAGAACCTGTGAATCTTCACCTGAGCGACAGAACCTGTGAATCTTCACCTGAGCGACAGAAGTTATGAATCTTCACCTGAGCGACAGAACCTGTGAATCTTCACCTGAGCGACAGAACCTGTGAATCTTCACCTGAGCGACAGAACCTGTGAATCTTCACCTGAGCGACAGAACCTGTGAATCTTCACCTGAGCGACACAAACCTGTGAATCTTCACCTGAGCGACAGAACCTGTGAATCTTCACCTGAGCGACAGAACCTGTGAATCTTCACCTGAGCGACAGAACCTGTGAATCTTCACCTGAGCGACACAAACCTGTGAATCTTCACCTGAGCGACAGAACCTGTGAATCTTCACCTGAGCGACAGAACCTGTGAATCTTCACCTGAGCGACAGAAGTTATGAATCTTCACCTGAGCGACAGAAGTTATGAATCTTCACCTGAGCGACAGAACCTGTGAATCTTCACCTGAGCGACAGAACCTGTGAATCTTCACCTGAGCGACAGAAGCTATGAATCTTCACCTGAGCGACAGAACCTGTGAATCTTCACCTGAGCGACAGAACCTGTGAATCTTCACCTGAGCGACAGAAGCTTCTTCCACGACTTTGATAAAATACATAAAACTTCAACTTAAACTAAAGTGTTGATTTTCATTTTACATTAGAAAATTATCTTAAGCTCCGCCCACTGAAAACACTTTTTACAGTTTTTCTGGAGATGAAAACCTTGTAGACCATAACCACGCACACTCTGCTATGATTGGTCGAGCATGGAGGTTTGTCACCGCGCATCATTAATCCCAGAAGTGTCCACCTCCAAGGGACTCGTTGTATAAACAAAGCGGGGCGTGAAGCCATTATTACGTGATAAGAGAGAGAGAGGAAGAGAGAAAGAGAGAGAGAAAGAGAAGAGGGAGAGAGAGAAATAGAGAGAGAGGAAGAGAGAAAGAGAGAGAGAGAAAGAGAGAGAGAGAGAAATAGAGAGAGAGGAAGAGAGAAAGAGAGAGAGAGAGAAATAGAGAGAGAGAAAGAGAGAGAGAGAGAGAGAGAGAGAGAGAGAGAGAGAGAGAGAGACAGAGAGAGAGAGAAGAGAGATGTACTACACCAGTAACTGTCAAAAAATATGATAGGTGACCTTGATGACCCCGCCCCCTAAGGCCCCGCCCCCTATAGCCCCACCCCCCTGGCAGTAACTGTCAAATACTTTGATATATGTTAGAGATAACATATCTGACCATAAATATTTGGTAAGACGGAAAAAAACTACTACAATATTCGTCACGGTCACTCGTATTTGTTTAGGAAGTTAAACCGGCCCCAGCGGGGGGGCCCCGCCCGCCGCGCCTCGCCCCCCCCCCCCGGGGCTCCCGGGGAAAAACACCCCCCCCCCCCCCGGGGGGGGGGGACCCCCCCCCCGCCCCCCCCCCCAGGCCCCACCCCCCCCCCCCCCCCCCCCCCCCGGGTTCCCCGTTCTTTTGGGGGGGGTTTTTTAAGTTTTCACACACTGTTGTGTTTCCGCGACGTCAGAGGTCAAGGAACCCGTCAACGGCCGCGAGAGTCACCCGAGGTGTGGCGTCGTCTGAGCCGAGAACCCCGCGTTGAATCTCTTTTTTTTTCTTTAACCGCTGAACTCCGTTTGCCTCCCTTCGCTTCCCGCCGGCAGAACTCCGTGACTTTCCCAAAGTTGCGACACGAGTTCCTAAAAAGGACAAATCCTGAGAACATCAGTCATTTAAGAAAAAAAAAAAAAGCTCAAATTGTGCGCCGCTCTCGAGGGACGCCGGCGAGCAAACAACATCTGCCGAGCGGGAGCGGGAACTCAACCGGCGACCGATCCATCGACCGATCCATCGATCCATCGACCGATCCATCGACCGCTGCCGTGGATCTCCTACATCGAGGAGGCAAAAACAGACTTTTGTGAAAACCGGATCCTTCTCAGCAACTGCTCGTGGAGAAGATAAAAAACGTTGAGGCGCGAACGATCTCTGGATCTCTGGATCTCTAGATCTCTAGATCTCTAGATCTCTAGATCTCTGGATCTCTAGATCTCTGGATCTCTAGATCTCTGGATCTCTAGATCTCTGGATCTCTAGATCTCTGGATCTCTAGATCTCTCGTGAAACCAAACGGCTGCAGAGACGACGCTGAGATCATTTAACTTCACGCCGACGACACTTTAGTAGAACACAGACACTCAGGTGAGTTAATCTACCTGCAGATGAGAATTTATACTTCCAGGAATGAAGCTGTGAGAGAGAGAGAGGGAGAGAGTGAGAGTGAGGGTGAGGGTGAGAGAGAGGGTGAGAGAGAGGGTGAGAGAGAGGGTGAGGATGAGGGTGAGGATGAGGGTGAGGGAGAGGGAGAGGGAGGGAGAGGGAGAGGGAGAGGGTGAGGGTGAGGGGAGAGAGGGTGGAGGGAGAGGGTGAGAGAGAGGATGGAGGGTGAGGGAGAGAGGGAGAGGGAGAGAGGGAGAGGGAGAGGGTGAGAGAGAGGATGAGGGTGAGGGTGAGAGAGGAGAGGGGTGAGGGTAGGGGAGGGTGAGAGGGTGAGGGTGAGGGTGGGTGAGGGGAGGGTGAGGGTGAGGGTGGAGGGTGAGAGGGTGAGGGTGAGGGTGAGGGAGAGGGTGAGGGTGAGGGTGAGGGGGAGAGGGTGAGGGTGAGGGTGAGGGTGAGGGTGAGGGTGTGAGGGTGAGAGAGGGTGAGGGAGAGGGTGAGGGTGAGAGAGAGGGTGAGAGAGAGGGTGAGGGTGAGGGTGAGAGAGAGGGTGAGGGTGAGGGTAATATATATATATATATATATATATATATATATATTAAACAAGAACTTTTATCAAAAAAAAGAATTTGAAAAATAAAAAATATAGTTTTAAGATGGATTGTTTAATATATATATATATATATATATATATATATTAAACAAGAACTTTTATCAAAAAATAGCATCTTGCTAGCTTTCCAGCTAACTTCAAAAAGTATGAATTGCTAATTCGATCTGCTAGCTTTAGCCTATTTAGCGAAACAGGCTAGGCTAGTTTATTTCTTAGCTTGTTAGCATAAATGTAGCTTCCATTGATTCTATTCATTCACGACCATCTTTCCAGAACTTTTATTCACGTCACTCGCTCGACGCCCACGCCGTCTGAACGTGTCGCGGACGCTAACGTGTCGCGGACGCTAACCAGCCGCGACGGCGGCGGCGCGACGTCAGGAACGATTACGGCGAGCGGCAACAAAAAAAAAACCGCGAGGTCGGATATAATTAACAAACGAGCCGCTCGGGTTTTAATTGCTCAAGTCCGCGGCCAGTAATTAAATGACGGAACGAGCCGATCCAACAATAAGTGACAGTTTCTCCACATCTGCAGGAGGGGGGCCGGGGGGCCACACAGGGGGCGCCGCTGATCCTCTCCGTCGCACCCCCCGAGGGGCCGCCCACGCCTGCTCGCTGCACGACACGGCGGCGGCGAGGAGGAGGAGGCGTGGAGCGACGATCACATGACCACGAGCTAGCATGCTAACACAAACATGCAGACCAGTGGTCTCCTCAGGGGCCACATTTTATACAGCGGTGTCATGAGGGCCCATCGAGCTGGACATGCCTTAATTATTACGTTATTGGATTTTATATAACGAGATAAATCTCCTACAAAAGCACCTTCACTTCTTTGAGGAACAATAAATAAAGATACAACTGGAGACAAAATTCCTAAAACAAACAAAAAAACTTGTAGTTAGTAGAAGTACTTGTAACAAGTACTTGTAATATAACTAGTCATAAATAATATAATAAAATAAAGAAAATAAAATGGTTACAACATGATATTTGACCTCATGAGGGCGAAAGTCAAAAGGGCCAAGTTTGGACCCCATGTCTGTCTTAGAACTTAAGTTATGAGGGTTAGAAGTATTAAAATGATTAAATTTAACCTTTTTTTGATACATATTTCTGGTATAATTATATATAAACCAGTATATTAAATACTATTCCATAATATATATATATTTATATATATATATATATATATATATATATATATATATATTGTACTTGTACTTGTTGTTCTCTTATATGAATTCAGAGAAAATAAAAAATATTACGTTGTACTGTAATTATTGTGAAAAGAAATGGATTAAAAATTGAATTAATAGAAATGTTTTTAAATACTTACTATAAATTATATAAATACTATACAAATATTTGTCAACCGGTGACTAAAAGTGTCCGTTTGTGATGACTTGATGACCCGGCCTCTCACCCCGAGTAGCTGGGACCACACCACGACTCTCAAGGAATACGTTTGTGAAAATGATGGACAGACGCCAGCGCTCGCAGCCGTTAGCCGTTAGCACGCCGGCGGTCAGGTGACGCCACCATGACGCCGGTTCCCCCGATGAGTCACTCGTGACCCACTTCCGTCGCACAAAGGCATTTAAAATCACTTCTCGTCTCTGAACCGGGCTCAGATCTTCCGGTCCACGCCGGATTAGAAAGTCTCCCGCTGTTCCCGCCCCTTCACTCCTTCATCTCCTCGTTGACTCCCCGGATCCCCCCGAGACCCCTCGTTACCGTCCGGCGTCACACCTCCGCCGGTCAGCCTGTCGGGGGGCCGCGAGGGGAAGCGTTATCAGTCTATATTTCAGCGCCGTCAGCCCGGGACCCCGTCCCCGTCCTCCGGGGGTCGTTTATTAAACGGCGGGACATGAAGGGGACGTTTAAGGCCAACGACGCCTGCGAGGACGAGGGATTATGTTTTGTTTAAGGAGGAAAAATGACATTTGGACCTCGGGCCACACGGTCCCGGCACGGAGGGAGTTCGCGCCTCCTCCGCCTCGCAAACAGCTGTTCTTGATTCCATTACCCAGCATGCCCTGGGACGGAGAGGTTCCGGAGGAGTCAAGGCCGACGGCTTCGCTCGGAGAACAATGAGATGTTGAGGAGGAGGTATGTGAGCGGGTTCTGCTCGAGATACCTGGGCGTGACCCGGCGCCGTAAACCACTGGTACAAAGTAAACTCGCCGCCACGATCCACCTTTTTTTTTTTCTGACATTTAAACTGGATCCCGATTACAGCGGACTCCTGGTTCCTCCTGGAAACTCTAGCTCTTTAAAAAAAAAAAAAACTGAAATCGACCTTCTGGTCGGGACGAGGGGCGATAAAAAAGGCGCCCCGGAGTGACCTCACCGCGGGCGGTCCTCGTGGCGGCGAAAGGGGAAGTGAAGACATAATGACACGTGGTAGAGCGGAGGTGGCGGCTCAGACGGCGGGGCGCTAAGGAAACATGACATTAAGCGGCGGGCGCTAATGTAAATCACGGGCGCCGCGGCGCTAATCGCCGCTTTTTACGAGAGCCAATGATTAGCGATCGTCAGCTCTTTGACATCCTGGACCCGATCAAGCGATGCGTCAGAGGGCGAGCGGCTGGCGCCGTGGAATACCAGGGAAGCCACTATACTACTTATATAACTAGTCATAAATAATATAATAAAATAAAGACAATAAAAATGGCTCCAACAAGATCTTTGATCACATGAGGGCAAAAGTCAAAAGGGCCAAGTTCGGACCCCATGTCTGTCTTAGAACTGTAGTTATGAGGATCAGAAGTATAAAAATGATTAAATTGAACCTTTCTTTGATATGTATTACTGGCTTAATTATATATTAACCGGTATATAAATATATATATATATATATTTTCATATTATAGTTACTTTTCTGTGTAATTTTTGTTAAGGAATACCAGGGAATCCACTATACTACTTATATAACTAGTCATAAATAATATAATAAAATAAAGACAATAAAAATGGCTCCAACAAGATCTTTGACCACATGAGGGCAAAAGTCAAAAGGGCCAAGTTCGGACCCCATGTCTGTCTTAGAACTGTAGTTATGAGGATCAGAAGTATAAAAATGATTAAATTGAACCTTCCTTTGATATGTATTACTGGCTTAATTATATATTAACCGGTATATAAATATATATATATATATATTTTCATATTATAGTTACTTTTCTGTGTAATTTTTGTTAAGGAATACCAGGGAATCCACTATACTACTTATATAACTAGTCATAAATAATATAATAAAATAAAGACAATAAAAATGGCTCCAACAAGATCTTTGACCACATGAGGGCAAAAGTCAAAAGGGCCAAGTTCGGACCCCATGTCTGTCTTAGAACTGTAGTTATGAGGATCAGAAGTATAAAAATGATTAAATTTAACCTTTCTTTGATATGTATTACTGGCTTAATTATATATTAACCGGTATATAAATATATATATATATATTTTCATATTATAGTTACTTTTCTGTGTAATTTTTGTTAAGGAATACCAGGGAATCCACTATACTACTTATATAACTAGTCATAAATAATATAATAAAATAAAGACAATAAAAATGGCTCCAACAAGATCTTTGACCACATGAGGGCAAAAGTCAAAAGGGCCAAGTTCTGACCCCATGTCTGTCTTAGAACTGTAGTTATGAGGATCAGAAGTACAAAAATGATTAAATTTAACCTTTCTTTGATATGTATTACTGGCTTAATTATATATTAACCGGTATATAAATATATATATATATATATATTTTCATATTATAGTTACTTTTCTGGGTAATTTTTGTTAAGAATACCAGGGAATCCACTCTGGTTCCACCGTCGTAGCTTCGGGACAAAATAGCGTCTTCGTGTCGACGTCGACCGAGAGACGTCCAGGAGTCTGAGAGGCTATATTTAACCGGAGACGGAGCACCTTTTGAGGAGCTCCGGGGTTCGCTGGGACGAAGGACGGGGGCAGAGGTCAAGTCTTTGCTAAGCTGTGATTGGCAGGCGGGGGAGCCGGAGCGCTCGCCGCGGCGGCCCAGCGGCGCAGCGGTCAGTGGCGAGTGACTCGGCCGGGGGCCACAGTTCTGACTCGGTGCTGACTAACCGTCTGCTGACAGAGTCTGAGTGACGGCGTCGCCCCCCCGAGACTGGTCCGGGATTCTGAGAGGCCACGCCCCCAAACGACGGCCGAGGTGAACCTGCACGGATTCTGGCGACGGAGAGGATGACGTTTGACTTTCTAAAGTAAATCATTGCGATTTAACTTAAGATGTTTATTATATTCATATACATTTTGGTTAGTAATTACATTTTTTTATTGTAATATATTTTCATGAATGTTTTTGAATAATTTATTTTTGTTTGTTTGGGTGAATTATAAATAAAATAAGTTGTTAAAGATAAATTGGTTTTTTAACATTGTGGTCTTAAAATAAAGGCTTTAAATGTCAACAGTGGATTATTTAGGTTAATTCACAACATTTATCACTCATAGGTTTTGGCGGGAAGATGGAGTTCACGCTTATCCTGCTGTGGCTTTTCAAAATAAAACAACTTCGTCACAACGAAACAGTAAAATACGTGACAACAAATGCGTGAAACCAACACAATCCCTGAAATGACTCGTCGCTCAAACATATGAACTGAATCCAAAGTCACGGGTCGTGGAAAGAGCGACCTCGCGACCTCGCGACCTCCAGAGAGAGAGGGTCCCGACCACTGAAGACGTCATGGACGACCACGTCTTTAACGGCCTCTCAAAGTCAAACGCCGGTGAACTGCTGACACGTCTTTTTTACTTCCTGTCCAGATATATATCCGCCAACAGCTGGAGTCAAGTTCACCTATTGACTCAACTTCCGCCCCCCCGGCCCCCCGCCCAGTCGCTTTACTGGTAACCCAGCTCGCTGTCAGGCGCTGAATAATTACGGTGATTAATTCTCGTGGATGAGCTCGCCGACGCCGGCGCCGCCGCCGCCGTTCGGGAACTCCATCAAGACGTGCGTGGTAACAAATGTGTTGATCCAAGAAATATAAAAATAAACATCTTTGACTAGGTCAGGTTTTGACCACGATCCCCCCCCAGGGGACGAGATTGTTTACCAGAAATAAAAGGTCAGGTTCTGCTGCCCTTGTTGCTGCCTTTGCGCTGACCGCTAAAAACGGACACCGAAAGATCATATCACGAAACCAATACGAGCGCCGACGGCCGCTGCGACGAATTGATTCCACCATCCCAGGACTCGTGTCCGTGAGGTGGCAGGAAGCTGGCGGGGCGTCCATCACTGTCACACCGGCGACCCTCTGGTGAAATGTGATTTGTATCCTCGCGAGCGTCCGGCGATGAGCGAGGAGCCGTAAAAACTTGGGACAAGCTAACGCGAGCGCGGCGGCGGCATATGTGCGCTATCACAACCGGGGGGCGTGTTGTCGTGGGCGGTGAGAGACGCCGCGGTGACAGGGGGGTTTCTTGGGGGGCGTTCGGGATCGTAGATCACGAGTGCGTGGGCGAGAGTTGTCACCAGGACCGCCGGGCTCATCCTGGTTTATTGCCGGAACAGAGTAGACTCCAAGAACAGAGAAGCTAACACCAGCTCCTCCGCAACATCAAGTGTGTGAGCGCACGTTAGCGTAGCGACGGAGAATTTCAGTGTCATGATTACGTTTGAATTAAGTTCACAAAAGTGCTGTTTAAGGAAACAGACTCATACAGAGTTGAGTATTACAAGATTTTTAGGCAGGGCCGCGTTAATTGCCGCGACACCAAAGATGGCCGCTCGACAACAACGTCGCTATCATGCGCTCAAAGTGTGAGAAACCGTCTTCATCGCGATCGATTTTTGTCCCTAAACCCGTTAGAACGAGTTAATAAACTACCGAAAGGAAGCTTTAAATAGAAGCCGAGACACTAATCAGGATATCAACTGTGCTGCAATGCATGCTGGGAGTGCCCTCCTGGCACTGATCCCGGTATGTTATAGTCGGTAATGTGTGTTTATGTAACACTTGATATGTCATCGCTGGAGATGGTGAAACTGATGAACTCGTGTTATTTAACACGCGTTTTTATTGTCGCCTGCTGTTTAAAAGATTGATTTGTGCCTTAAGTACAGCTCGGTGCTGAGGTTGCTGGTTAGATTTCCGGCGGGGCCACCGTAGATATTGGCGCAGTTGTAAGGGGACGTCATATTATTAGATTAAAAAAAAGATTAAAGCCTTTTATCACTAGAAATAAAACAAAAAATCTGGATCAAATAATCCCAGAAGAAACATTTATTGTACTAAATTATTATTGTTAATAGATTTAAGGTGAATATAAAGTTGACAATTGAATTAAAAATAACATCAAAAGTATCATTAGTTGCAAAATCGTTGATACGTCACGACAACATTCCTACTCTTGAGAAGTCAAGCTGGAGTCGTCGCTGTTGACTCTCCAGACGAGGAAAAGTTCAACGTTCCGAGTCCAGTTATCGACGTGTCGGACTCGTTCAAGTGGGGTCACTGGGGGGGTCTCCGGCTCGTGGGTCTCCTCGGCCCGGCGTGCGTGGGTGAGAGGCGTCGCCGGCGCCGCGGATCCTCGACACGGTTCGCGGCGAGCGTGGACGACATGAAGCGGAGGGATTCTAAAAATAGACTTCTGGATCCAGCGCCGGCCGCTGAGACAAAAGCCTCTTGGTTCGGTCCACAAACTGAGCAGCCAGAGATAAATAAAGCGCTAACACGAGCAGCGCCAGCGTCTCAACTTCCCCCCCAACCTGTTACACAGCTAATTACACACCAGTGCGACGCCGCGTCAATTAGCTCTGCTGAGTAATTTTTTTTTTTTTAATCGTCAAACCGAACATCTCTTCTTGCAGGTGAGTCCTCGACAGACTGAGCTGAGCAAACAGAGGAGGATTAGGCTTCAGATTGGTGGAGGGAAACCTAATCTTCGGTAATTGGGGGAATCGTCGTCGATTATGTCGGCGGAAGAGCCGACGATCGGCGTTTCAAGAAGGCCACCGGAGGTCAGCCGGCGCTACCGCTAACAGGTACGTTAGCTAAACGCTAAAATTGCTTATTAAGCGAAGAAAAACCTCACCAAGTCAAACACTTAAGCTTATAAACATAAATTATTAACAATTTACATTTAGAGAAAGTTTACTTTAACCTTTATATAAATTTTAAGTGCTACAGATAAAGAGTGCTAGTGCTGCTAGCTAGCTAGCTAGTTGCTAAAGTGACAACAGCACACACGTAAACAACTATATTCTACCAAACAAAAAGACAAAAGTAAGCAACAATATGAGATGCATCGGTCATTAGAAGAAGTCAGAAGCAAACATAGTTTCACGAGGGTCACGTTCAGGGTAAACTTTCATCAAAGCATTTGTCGTCGCAGGGACAGCAGCCGGAGCAAAGAGGCCCAAACATCTGCTCCCTGAAATCTTTTTCCAAGCAAAGTCTCTTGAACTTGTGCTGGGTCTGCCCCAAGGTCTCCCCCCAGTTGAACGTCATGGCAAAGTTTTCAAAACTAGAAAAGTTTAATGGAGCCAGATTCATATTGGACTCCAGGGGAGCGCAGGTGGTTCGTGGTTGAAGTTCTCAAGGCGACAGAAAAAGCATCGACTCCTCGCACGGTTCGAGGTTAAAAAAACCACGTCGTCCTTTCCCTTCTGCCGCTTTTTTTCCCTACTTTCTTACATTTCCACATCTCGTCCGTCTGCCTTTTCCTGGAATCAAGTTTTCTATTCAGGTCGCGGCGAAGCTCCGCACAGTCAGAAGCATGTCCACCCTGCTGACCCGCGTGCCCATTAGCCGTGGTGTTGCAGAGAGGGCACTGGGCCTATCCATCTCAGCCCACACACACACACACACACACACACACACACACACACAACACCCACTGGTATGCTGAACACACACGTATGCCGTGGGCGGACTAAGCATCTGATCAAAGGGCGGCACAGGAATATGGACACCAGCTTCTTGACCTCCACGGACGTATCCACGGCTGAGTACTCGTTACGGCGCGAGATGACGTCTCCGGCGCCGAAGATGACACTCATTAAAAGAATGTTTGCTCGGCAAGTCTGAGGCGAGCGCGTAGGAATGACAGACTTTTGGGAAAAAGCTGACGGACGGAAGTTAAGCGGCAGGATTTTTTTCCGGCAGGACGAGCCACTTGTCAACAACGACCCGCTTATCGTACGCAACTATCTACTCTCCACACCAGGACCCGCCCCCTCCATCCCTCGCAGGAGCGAGGAGCACCACCACCACCAACCAAAAAAAAAGAAGCCTCGCGGCAGCCTCCGCTAGAATCCTCCGATTCCAATGAACATTCCCGAGGAGGACGAGCAGGAGAGAACGGCAGGACGAGGAGAAACGGGAAACACACTCACCGCGGCGTTGTTTCCAAGACGGCTGCTCGAGGATCGCCGGGAATCGCTCTGTCGGATACAACCTGCACGCAAGATAGAAGAAGAAAACTAGGCTGTGAGAGCAGCAAAGAGAGAGGCGAGGAGGAGGAGGAGGAGGAGGAGGAGGAGGAGGAGGAGGAGGAGGAGGAGGAGAGCAGGACGAGGAGGAGGCGGAGGAGGAGGAGTGAGCAGGGCATCCGAAAGCACGCACCAAATAAAGAAATGAAGGATTCCTGGAGGAATGTGTGTTATTGTTGTGAAGGGCGTGAGAAGGAGGGGGGAGTGTTGTTTTGAGGGGAGAACACGCTCTCGCTTACTCACCCAAGGGTTACACTTGGGTGCGCGATCAGATCTGACAGGTCTTGATGTGCCGTCCACCTACCTCCTTATCTCTCTCCGGCTGCTGCTCAAACTGACGCCAGCCACTACAGGGGAGCTATCGCCCCTCACCGCCCGCCGAAGGAGGGAGGGTACTGACGGATCTCCCGTCCGCCCACGCCCCTCCCGGTACACCCACCCCCTCGCTTTACCTCGCCCGCCGATGTACAGCTTCAGTTGAATGAAAGCAATCCCAGAGGCATGGAGGTAATTATAGAAGCTGCTGGCACTGTTTTCTGTTTTTTTTTCTTTCATGTCCTTCCCTCGTTCCTGGGCTGATGGAGGGTCTGTTTTCACCGCCATCCACACCAATGCCACTTAAGCTGCTTCTGCCAATTTGCTCCTTGTTACTATCACTGTTATTTCTCCTGTTCTCTGAGCCATCCTGGACTTTTCGCCAAGGCTCGACTCTTCTGTTCGACCACACGAGACTCAGACTCGTCTGTCAATCCAGGTGACAACTTTCTGAAGGACGGACAGATCCCCGACACATCCACATACTTCAAGAGTTAACACGACCCCCCTGACCTCGAGTCGGTGTCATGGAAGATGGAGCTAAGAGTTCACGTTTGGGTCTCAAAGGACCGCAACAGCTGCACAAAAGGTTTTCTCCCCATAACTCCGGAATCTTCGAAGGCGGCAAAATCCTCTTCTGTTTCTATCAATCCTGACGGTCCTCGACCCTTCGCCGGCTCCGATCTGAAAGCATTCTCAAGAACATGATGTCTGGACACCTATAGGACAGGAACAATGGTGTCGGGCCATATGCGGCGTTGATTCATCAACAATCCGATCGAGCTAAAAATCACTCTTTTCACAAAGAAGTCTCTTTCGATCCTCGTGAAGAACCGCCTCAGTGACCCACTGACGGTGGCATCTGGGCTTTTGACCGGAGCGCCGATAGCTGTCTGAATTAATAACCCAGCATCGGGCGAGATAATCTTCCCGTGTTGTGAAGTCTGTCCTTTCCATTAAGAGGGACTCGCAATATCTCCTCATCAAATTAGGCCCTTAATTGTGGCCCTCCCTCGACGGATCCCTGGAAGACAGAGGAGCCCCGAGGATCATGTAATACCCATCTGTCTGTCTGGAACTTTCAGTGGATTGTTCTGGTAAAAGACTCGGTTTAATGGGTTTAACTCTGTACTCCACTGTCCGATGATGAGGAGAGAAACAAATCCTGCTGGTTCTGATTAACCTTGAAGCAACAAATACTTAAAGTTCAACTAATGTGTTGATTTAAGTGTGTTTTAAATGTTGTGACTCTATCGTATCATCAGTGTGTGTTTGTACAAAACTCTCCTTTTCATTGAAATATTGACATTAGAAAATCATCTTCTGTTGACCAGAACCACATCCCGTCCGATTGGTCAATCGTGGAGGTTTGTCACCGCGTGTCATCAATCCCCGAAGTCCCCACCTCCAAGGGGCTCGTTGTATAAACAAAGCGGGGGCGTGATCAACAGCTGGCTGGAGGAGGAGTGAAGCCATAATACTGTCATAATGGACGATCTCGTAACCTCTCGTTCGCCCAGATTTCAGAGCATCTTTATAAAGTAATGAGCTCAAAACATTTTACTGCAGTGAAGTGGGTTTTCAAATGACTTAGCGACCAACCAATTTAACACTTTTATCAACGTCAACAGCGAATGTGTGAAGACAACAGGTGGGCAATGAGAAGACCTTGGTCACAGACAGGTTTAAACAAACTTTCCAAGCTTCAACAAAACAAAAGCTAAAAAAAAGGGAGTCCTTGGATGAGGCAACACGATGTTGTAAAGCGGACAACATCATATCTACATGTGTCAAGGGCCAGAAAGACAGAATATAGGTCATCTGATGAAATGTCACATCTGATCATTTCAAAAGCTCGGAGTGCGACAGCTTAACCCCAGCTGTAATGGTTTAATTGTCCGGGCCGAGCCAAAGTGGAGGTCCAGGCCAAGCGTGGAGGACCGGCTCAGCGCGAGGGCAGCGCTGGCGCTCGCCGACGTCGAGCAGGGAAGCAAGGACAAAGAGGGCAGCTTGATGGCTTAATGGGGGTTTGATGGCTTCATAGAGCGAAAGTTAAGTTGTGAGGCCGAGAGAGCCGATGAATGGAGCCGCGGAGAACTTCTCTATACAGTGCGTGACATCGGCGCCGCTGAGGCTGTTTTACTAGAATCCTTGAGCTCCCACGTTCGCCTCCACCAGTGATTTAAAGCCACGCCGTGACATTGTCGTGATGCAGACGGCGGAAGATAAACAAGATCAGAAAAGATTTTGATGATGTTGTCGTGACACGGGCGACGACTAATCCTCTCGGAGAGAAAACCCCACCGACGGTCTGTCCACGCTGGTTTCTGTCGCACCTCCGCCCGCGGTTTGTCGTGTCAGCCTCGGCTTTAATTAGACCCGGAGATTGAAGAGGCGGCCGGGCTGGCCGTCCACGCCGCACTCCCCGGCTCCTCAGAGAACCCCCTCTGCTCTGTGTGGCTGAGATAATAGAGGATCGCTCAGAAGATGTTAATTGAAGGGAGATAAAGTGCAGTCGCAGCTGCTCGGACGTGGTGAGCGCTGGGTTCCCGGGGAACGAGGGAGAACGACGTGATTAGAGATGTTTGACTTCTGCTCTCGCTCCGAAGGAATCCTGCCGAGAAAGTCGTCGTCTGGGTCTGACCTTAAACTGGTTCACGAGCCGTCGATGAGTGGGTGTGCGTCGGTGACTACGCAACGGTTACACAACTTTCAGCGGAACGTCTCGACCCGCCTGATAAGATAACGTCTACTAGAACTAGCTTGATCCCGCTGATCTAATCAAGACACGGTTTAGACGTACAACTCAAAACAGAGGCAGCACTGGAGACGCTTACGTTTTCATCATGGTCTACACTTCTGATTACCAACAGCAGGGGGAGCCATTAATAAATACGTTCAGTTCTCCATCGTGAGACACATTTTTAAAATTGATGCGTTTCCTTTTTTTGGCCCAATGATCAACAAAGATAGTATCCAGTACACAGACTAAGAGTCAAGATTCTGTAGAAACGATACTTATCACAATACATGTGCTACGATACGATATACTGCGGTATATTGCAATACTGTAGTAACAACCATATGTATACTGACACTTTTTCTGGCTTTTACAGCAAAGAAATGAACACTAGCTAATGTTAAGAATATATACTGTATTTAACCTTTGAAATAACATTTTACGAGTCAAAGTGAATTTATTAATTATGTTTTCGTAAAAGAAAATCATTGAAACTGTAATTTACACAATTTAAAAGTAAATAAAGCGTTTAACGGTGTTATGACTAAACTAAACCTGTTAAATGTATTGAAGTGTCATCATTGAGCTTCATAAAGTTTGTGGACGTTATATTTAGCGCTGAAGTCACACGAACAGAAATCGTCAGCCTTCATTCAACCAGTTATTAAACACAAACTATTCATCGAATCAATCAACGTTACCACTAACCAGAACGTTTGTTATCGTTGACTTTCACGTGTCGACTGAACGTTTCTCTCGTCTCTACAGAACAGCAAAGTGAACTGCTTCGTTTTGTTTCGTCTTTCCTGTTTCGTCGATCTCACACATCCCTTTGTCGTGAAGGTTCTCTGGATGCTTTATGAAGTTAGTGGTATTTAATCCTGTGGAAGGATTTCTCCTCCAAACATCCGCTCATGTCTTGTTAGCTCTGTTGTTAGCAACAGCCGCTTCACTAGCGTCGGTGTGTGACGTCAGGACAAATATATCAAAACAGTGCTATTGAATATGGATACAGTATCTGGAATAAAAACATCGAGATGTATCGTCATATCCCTGGACTAAACAAGTTGTTTAGTGAAACTACATTCGCGTTGTCGTCAGTGGGTGTTTGTTCAGTTCCATCAATGGCTTTAAGTTAGCAGACATCAGGTGGTCCTAGAAAGACACAAAGTAGGGAGTCTAGAGGCAGATCTTGCTCTCCTGTAGGGACTCAAACAACCACCAACACAGCGCCTGAGAAGCCATTTAACAGTTTTCTTCAGGTAGAAAGTTTGAAGTGTTTGTAAAAAAAAAAAGCCTCCACTAAAGTGTTGTGGATGCTTTTCTAATGAATCCCTCAGAGTCGGCGTTAGAAAAACCCTCACTGGGCTCTAATATGCCGCCATAAATATCGCACCAGGAAACGGACAGAAACTTCCCACTGCCGCCGCGACGGTGTCATCTGTTACGTTAATGGCACTCGTCGGAGGAAACAACCCAAATCATCCGCTGAGGAAATTGGCACATTGACTCGCTCTTTTTTTTTCTCTCTCTCTCCAAGTCAAATGAATGGATTTCATTTCATAACAAAGTGTCGTCTGTATGTTTACAGCAATTCCCCACGTTAAAAGTCGATTTATATTTTAGCTCTGGGATGAAATTATACTGAAAAGCAGCCATTCTTCACCGGGCCGGGATGTCGTGGCGGAGACAGACGCTGAATGACTGCAAGGGAAGTCATTTGGACGGGTTTAATGGCTCGCGGTTGCTATGGTGTGCGACGATGTGGCTGAGAGAGGCGCGGCGCTATTTAAGATATGGACTTCTCTGGCGTGTTTTATAACAAACGCACAACTATAAATAATTCAACACGGGAGTTACTGCAAGTTTAATTTTAGCTCCAAAAACTCGAGGACCACTGGACTCCTTGTTCTTCTGGAACTAATGCTGGACTTGTTGTTTCTTTATATATTTCTTTGTTAGTATGTCGCCGCCTTTGACACTAACTGTACGTATTTTCAACAATCCTTGACTCAATCCTGTCAATAACCCTGAAAATCAAACTGGTAAAGCCAAGTTCAGCCTCAGAGAGAGTCTCTAAACACTGAATGATTCACTCTCATTGCGCAGCACCTGCTTTCCACCCACGAGTCCAAGTCAACCAGCCTTGAACGTGCTCAGCCCTCCTGGTCCCGCCATCTAGACCAGCTAAATACAACGTTCCCGCTCGTTTCACTTGGTGAACCAATTAAAAATCCTTGGAAAGCTCTCGTCACAGGAGGACCTTTCAGGATTTCTTATTCCAGTCATGTGGACTCGATGAATAACCCACGGCTCGGTGCAATTTTGAGGTGTCCCCTTTATTACAACTGGTGCCGTGACCCTGATTCAATTGTAACAACTCGAAAAAATAGTTTACAAGTCCGACGCTACGTTGGCCGTACCGAGCGCACATCTGTCCTCGCCTGGCCCCGACACTTCCTGACCAAAGTGCGGCGTCCTTCATGGACCGGCGGTTGCCTGTAGCGCGATGACAATCAGCCAGACAGATCTGTGGCACAAGTAATTTGGGAGTCCCCCCCAGGACGAGGAGGGAACCACGGCCCAGAGCGTGAGAGATTACTGCGTTTTGTGACAGTCCTTGAGATCTGGCTCCTCTGGTGCTCTGTCATTCAGGGCACAACACACACTCCCAAGCGCTCTATTTACGGTGGCCGTTTCCCCGCCGCGTGGAGCGGGAAGGGTATAATCTCCCAGTGGTATTCGGGAGAATCTGCCGCCGTCGTCTCCGCATACCAATGACAACCTCACCTCTGCCGAAGGAGTTACGATCTGTTGAAGAAATGAGGGAAACACGGCGAGTAAATCCGTGATGTGTGAAGCATGAGGACTGGGTGGGGGGAGCGGTGAGGGGTCTGGAACCTTACAGTGGAGGAGCAAGTGCTGGTGTTATTGCTCTGGCAGATGCTACTCGCACCACGCTGGATTCAATCGAGCTAAAGTGGCGACGAGCACGCAGAGTTAGCATGCGCCGCCGACGTCGCCTCACAAGTAGCGTGCTGAGGCAGTGACTGACAGGCGGAACTGAGCCTTAAGAAGACGAGACCACGTTGTTGTCAGACTTGTTGACAAGGAGTCCCTGGGAGACGGTTTGCGGGGAAATTAATTGTTGAAGGTAGGAGTAATTTTAGAATAGAAATGTCAGATTCTTGACGGGAGTGCTTGTGCGTGTCTGGCGTTGGACCGGCAACCCTGACGACTGGTTCGACCTCAGATCCAGACATCATGAAGTACGTAAATCATTCAGTCCTGAACAGCCAGGATTTTGTGTTTGTTTAACAGTTATTTCAGCCTATAAAACCCTATAAGGTCCCACTAAAGACCCACTTGGCTTTTGTTTCTAGACAGGAAGTGGCTTTGCTAACAAATCACTTCATTCGGATCCGAGTCGCTCAGACTTTTAACCAGGTTTAACATCACAACACATTGCATATCGTCCAAAAAAACGATTCTAAATTCTTTGGCTATTCTGTAAACACTGGTTACCAAACAGGAAGTAGCTTATAAAGGTGGATGCTGGCAGGTGACGTCAACGACAAGAATGTTTCTAGGTAGAGGTCTGGGCGTCTGTCCTCGGGGTTCTGCCCCTGCGACACAAACCCAGAAAAGTGCTGAAAGCAAAAACGGAACAAGACCATTAGCATGGAGCGTCTTGCTAGCATGTTTAGCTGGAAGGGGCTGAACTTAAGGATCGAGTTCTGTGTTCGATAAGTCGATGCTCCGACAATAAAAGGTTTATCTTTGATCCGATTTTTTAAGAGGATCAAAGCAGGTCTCGGGCGCATTTCTGGTCCCTCCAGCGCCAAGATTCAGAGCCGAGTCCTCACACCGGGGATCCCACATCATTCAGAGCGCTGGTGGCTCGGCAGCCCCGCGGGCCCCAAGAGTTAATGTAGCGAGCAGCAGAAGTGATTTATTCAAACAACGCACCCCGATGAGAGGAGTCGCTCGGAACGTTCACGCTGAACCCCGCGGAGGAGCTGGACCGGGTCGGACCTCCGTCCAGCACCGAGGCCTCCACTGAGCATGTGCGAGGCGACAGGAAGTCAAGAAGAAGGAAGAAGATGTTTTTGCATTTTACGAGGAAGAAGAAGCAGAGCATGTTTTCACCGGTTCACCAGGAACAAGATGAGGTTTGAAGTAAAGAGACGTAAAGTAGCAGAAATACAATGTAAAACTTATGTTTTTTTACAACTTACACTGATTAATAGAAATTAAACGATGAGATTATAGTAAATATTTTTATTTTAAATACAGTAAAAGTAGAAAAAAGATGTTCAATTGTTTGTAACATCTGCATAAATATAAGCTGAGATGCAACAGGACGTCAAGGATGCATCTGTATTTTGTAAGGAAGGAGAAACAAGGCTACAATTGTTGTTTTTTCTCCTCAATTCCAACGTAAACGTTGCAAATAAATAAAAAAGATTCAAGTATAAAAAAAAGAGTAATGGGACGCCACCTAAAACATGTTTAAAATGTTTGTAACAAAAGTTGAAATACATAATTAAGAGGTTTTTACTGAAGAGCTTCTACTGAGCATGTGCAGGAGACGTCAACAGGAAGTCAAGAAGAAAATAAGTAAAGGGGAATTTCGTAAGGAAGGAATAGCAGAGCTACGATTGTGGAAAATTTGAAACGTAAATTAAAGTTAGTTTTTCTTACTTACACTGTTTATGTTACACAAATAAATAAATGAACGTTTGTAACACTTAAATAAATACAAGTTTAAATACGTATTTGTGAAGTTTTCAATAAAGCTTCCACTGAGCATGTGCAGGAGACCAGCGGCATCTGCAGTTTACAAGGAAGGAGAAGCATAGCTACAGGTGGGAGTTTTTCACTTACGACGTTTGAGTTGTAAATTAAAAAATAAATGTTCAATGTGTGTAACGTCTGAATAAATAAAAGTTAAAATACATCATTGAGAGGTTTTTACTAAAGAGCTTCTACTGAGCATGTGCAAGAGACGTCAACAGGAATTTAACAAGGAAGGAGAAGCAGAGCTACGACTGTGGAAAACTGTAATCCTAAAGTGTTTTTTTCCTCACTGTCACTCAAGTAAATAGAAATTAAAAAACTTTTTTTTTACCAATAGTTTTGAAACAAAAGGTCATAAATAATTTGTAAATGAATTGATTGTTTCTTTGTTTCCTGATGTTTCCATTGCAAGTGTGTCAGTGTGCGCTCGTGTCAACACCCAGAGAGTTTGTGTGTGTTTTTTAATTGACTGCTTTGAGGTGTTTCATTGTGAGACAAGAGGATACAGAGATGACTGAGGACGAGAGGATACAGTGATGACTGAGGACAAGAGGATACAGTGATGACTGAGGACGAGAGGATACAGTGATGACTGAGGACAAGAGGATACAGTGATGACTGAGGACAAGAGGATACAGTGATGACTGAGGACAAGAGGATACAGTGATGACTGAGGACAAGAGGATACAGTGTCGGGAGGCAGGGAGAGAAGAGGATACAGTGATGACTGAGGACGAGAGGATACAGTGATGACTGAGGACGAGAGGATACAGTGATGACTGAGGACAAGAGGATACAGTGATGACTGAGGACAAGAGGATACAGTGATGACTGAGGACAAGAGGATACAGTGATGACTGAGGACAAGAGGATACAGTGATGACTGAGGACAAGAGGATACAGTGATGACTGAGGACAAGAGGATACAGTGATGACTGAGGACAAGAGGATACAGTGATGACTGAGGACGAGAGGATACAGTGATGACTGAGGACAAGAGGATACAGTGATGACTGAGGACAAGAGGATACAGTGATGACTGAGGACGAGAGGATACAGTGATGACTGAGGACGAGAGGATACAGAGATGACTGAGGACGAGAGGATACAGTGATGACTGAGGACAAGAGGATACAGTGATGACTGAGGACAAGAGGATACAGTGATGACTGAGGACAAGAGGATACAGTGATGACTGAGGACAAG